>JARHVA010002289.1:810000-1037500 GCA_037957365.1 Torreya grandis | reverse complement strand
TTATAGGGTCATCGATTTGCCATTGGGGCTTGGCTAAAATCCATTAAAAGTATACATTGATGTAGTTAGATTAAGGGACATATAGTGGCCACCATTAAAGCTCAACATGGACCTCTGGTTCAAATATTTAAGGGTTATTATGTCATTTTATGATTGTATTCACTTTCTTTAGAGAAGGGTCCATACATATATGAATCCTTAGTTCCTATAATAACATAATGGGTATATTTGGACTTATTATAATAAATAAATGAGGATGTATAGTCTATAGTTCCCCACTGATATAATGAATATAGGAAAACCAATAATCTAAGATTTGTTTTCCTTCAATAGTTTACCTATGAACATGGGGATGAGTTCGAGCATAATCTAGTTAAACAAGATATATAATTTTAAAGGATACCATAAGGGCATACATGTGGACCCTAGTGATATCATCTCTAGGACCAACTACATGAAAAGGACCCTTCTCTCCACTTTTTTATGCATAAACAAACTAGTTAGGAGCAGTTGGCATTAAGACAAAACTCTAACAGATTTATCCTATGGTTGTAACTACATTGATGCTAGGAAAAAGTTCTAACAACTTGATCCTACCATTGAAACCATTAGGGAACATAAATGAGGGAATAATTCAACCACTTGAAGTAGCTTGGATCAATTAGGAGTCTTGAATGAGCACAACTATAGAGGCAATTATAGCTACGGTCCAAATGAAGTTAAACTTATTTGATTTCTTTTTAGACCTATTTCTTTCCCAATTCTCTCTCTAAAATGCTATAAGAAGTTTCTATTTTATCCCTTATAAAGAGTTACACTCCATGTATGGTGAAGCCCTACTATAATGATGCCATATTTTCCTTTAAACATTAATGTAGATCTAATTTTTGAGTCTTGAAATAATTGTCTAAGTGTGTAAGTGATGTATGGTGATGCAAAGTGGTAATTATCCACCCTTTCTTCCCTTATCCTTTCATGTTTGTACAATAATTATTGTCTTAACAAGTCATATGAAGTTTTTCACTTTATTGAAATTTGGGTAAACTTTTTAACGTGACTGGCACCGCTGGCTAGACACGACTAATACCGGTACCATGGGACTGGTGGGGGACTTGAACACTGATGGGTAGAGCTGTAACGAAAGTACCCGACCAACTGACTACACCCCCCGACCCAACAAGTCATATGAAGTTTTATCAAGTGTATGAACCTATATTTTAAGTGTACAATGAGCCTTGTTGTCTACAAATAGCCTATGGTTTACTTACCTTGGATAGCTCTCATACAACTTGCCTCCATATTAAAATACTCATGTTAGGACTCATAGACTTAGAAGTTAACTTGTGTGCATTTTTTATTAGTGAAATAAAGTATGATGATCATATAGAATACATCCTGGTATATCACCTCCTTAGATTAGGTTTTATTCATGCACTTTCCAACCCTTTTCCCCATAAGTAATTAGTTTTCATAGACAAGAGCATATCAAGATACATTCCGGGAGCTAACCTTTAAATCTAGAGGTTCATTTCCAATATAGGTACACCCACATACCTATAAATTTTCCCATGTTTCCAAAATCTATAAGAATCCTAAACAACTCCTTCTAGGGTGTAATATTTGGTGATAATAGTTATGACATGCATGATGAGACCCATTGTCTTCAAGATAAATTGTCAAGGTGAATGTTGGTCTTGACAACATCAACTATAAATTGGTGTACTACTATCAACATTTGGTGACTCTTTCATGGTAAATATATTTCAAGTCCATCTTTTTTGTTATAAACATTCCCTCATAATTCATGGTTCTCACTAGGTCATCCTCTGTTAGAACATCCAATCCTATTGATCCACGCATTCAATCAAAAATTCCTCTTACAATTCAGTATCCACAACCTAATTTTCCCTTTGAGGAACTAGTAGATTTTGCTAGAGAGCAAGAGACTGATGAGGTTGAGGATCTTTAATATATTGAAAAATAAGACATGGATAGACCTTATGATTTTGATACCTTCAATACTGAGAATCCAATTCAACTTCAAGTATATGATACCATTCACCTTAATGCCAAAAAAGGTATGCCGACATTCAATGGTGAGAGTCATGTCATACATAGTGAGCACATTAGAGATGTTTCTAAATTTTATAGTTTTCATAGTATTATTTGAGAGAACATTTACATTATACTCCTTACCATGTGATCTAGGCAACATTCTAGGTGACAATTCGGGTGATGGTTCTACCCCAATTGGTGGTAGGACTTCTAAGAGCCATAACTTTTGTACCATAGCTCTATTTGACTCCCCATTTGAACTATTGGAAAGATAAGAATGAGGAAAACACGATGATATGAAATTGAGTTTGATAAATGGATTTTGACCCTTAAAAACCCAATGGAAGTGACCCAAATTTTAATTTTAGTAGTGTAGTCTAAAATAGTAAGTTTCTAAAAATAATAATTCCTCAAATTCTGTATTATTGTAAATCATGAAAGTCAAACCACTTAGTCTCCCTCGATATTGGTGACCTTCCACATCCTCCTCCTACCTTCAAAATGTGTATAAATGAATATGTAACCTAAAATGGAAATCAGACATCTCTTCTCAGAGATAGGCATATGTTTGGGTCTGCAAATTTGATGAATAAAACATCTCTTCTCAGAGATATCATTATTGTTATTGTGTTGTTCTTATTTTTTTAAATTATCTTTCAACCAAAGCTTTTGATTTTTGGATCAGTGGTATCAGAGTGGTTTGTCTTTAGAGTGTATGATCCCAAGGATTGGGTCAAATTATAGGAAGTCTGGGTGGAAAATATAACCAACAGACTATCCACCTATTCACTCCAAACAACCTTAAATGGTAGACAACATCAAGACATTCGATCCTTTCAAAGAAATGGTGAATGAATCCCTTTAGAAACAACAAGCATAGATTCTACAATAATTCACCCAAATTTTCCAACAAATTTTGATGGGAAATTCTAGCTCCTCATTTGCAACCCCACATCCTTTTAGTGCCCCAACACCCTTTAAGGTTTAGGTGAATTTTGATATCCCTAAATTTTAAGGCAAAATTAGTGCTGATGTAGTATAAAATGGATTAAATCAATTGTCATCTTATTTTTTTGTAAATAAATTCACTGATAAAGAGAAGATCACTTTTGCTCTTTTGAAAGCATCATTGCCTATCAAAAATTGGTGGGAAGTGTAAAAAAAGAGATTCCTTGAGGTGAAACCTACCTAGGATGATTTCATAGAAGTTGTAAAGGAAGAATACTACCCCATTGGAGCATATGATGATCTATATATAGAGTGGCAACAACTTTGCCAAGGTAAGGGATAATCTGTTCAAGATTACACTGACATTTTTCATTCCCTATCTACAAGATTGGGCATCCAAGAAAGTGATAAAAATAAAGTTCTCAAATATTGTGGTAGACTACAAAGGTATATATGGGGAGAAATGGAACTCTTCAATTTGGAAACCCTCAGTGAGGTGTACAAGTTCATAATGAAGATTGAGTAAAAGCATAGAAGAATGAATACAAAGAGTTAGCCTTCAAAATGGAAAAGTGACAAAGAAGGTCAAACACGAGGCCAAAATTGGAAGCACAAGGAAGTAAATAATAGGAAATGGTGTGATTATCAAAAATCTATAACTCACTTCAAAGAAGAATGTCAAGCCGTCAAGTCCCTGATTTCTAAGTCACAATCTTTAGCATCTACTACTATGTCTCATACACAACCTATAGTTGAAGAGGATGAACAAGAAATTATAGATGTTAAGCTTGATGCCATAGTTGCTTCATCATAGGCCCATGAGGAGTGGCTAGATAATAAATAAAGGTTGTTTTATTCTATGTTATGGGTGAAAGGTAAGCCTTTACATTTCATTCTTGATAGTGGGAGTCAAAAGAATTTAATCTATGCTAATATTGTGAAAAGCATAATTTTTTCCATGAATCCTCACCTAAATCCATACAATATTGGATGGTTGAGTCCAGGGAAAAACCTCTGTGTCACCCACCAATGTCTTCTCTCATATGCAATAAAACCTTTCCAAGATGAGGTCTTATGTGATGTGGTCAATATGGATGTTTATAATGTACTCTTTGGTCAACCATTCATGTATGATCAACATGGAATATATGAATCAAGAACTCAAAGGATCATCCTCACTCTTAGAACATAGTGCTACAGGGTACCAGAGGTACCACCTTCCACATCTCTTTCTCTGATTAGTGCCAAGAAATTTGTTCTCATGGTAGTCAAGCCATAGGAATCCAAAAGGGCTGATGTTGCAACATTTAATACATGAAAAATAGAACAATAAAATCCAATAGATAATAAGCTAAATAATTTCACAGCCTTCCATCCATAGATTAATGGTCAAATAGAAATGGTGAAAAATTGGGCCCTACACAGCTCTACAAAGTATAAATCCACAAAGCACAGTCCACTCCAAGTATGCATCAGGAATCAAATCAAAACACAACTACCAAAATTGATTAAAAATATTGATGCAATGGGGGCAATTGCTTCTCAAGGAGGGAGGAATGATCTGGGAAAATTCTAGGTGATAATTCGGGTGATGGTTTTACCCCAATTGGTGGCAAGACTTCACAGAGTCAACTTTTGCACCATAGCTCCGTTTGACTCCCCGTTTGAACCATTGGAAAGATAATAATGAGGAGAAAATGGTGAGATTTAATTTAGACCAAATAAATGTATTTTTATCCCAAAAAATCCAATGTAAATTCCATAAATTTTAATTTTAGTAGTGCAGTCTAAAAATAGTAAGTTTTTAAGAATAGTAATTCCTTAAATTTTGTATTGTTGTAAATCATGAAAGTAAAACCACTTAATATCCATCAAGATTGGTGACCTTAAAAATCCTCCTCATACCTTAAAAATGTGTATAAATTAAGATTTAATCCAAAATGGAAATCAAACATCTCTTCTCAGAGATAGGCATATGTTTGGGTCTACAAATTTGATGAATAAAACATCTCTTCTCAGAGATAACATTATTGTTATTGTGTTTTTATTATTTTTTTAAAATTATCTTTCAACCAAAGATTTTGAGTTTTAGATCACCATGTCCCTTAAATGAAAGCATCTTGATTGGTATAGGAATCTAGAAGGAGGATGAATCACAACATGTGATGAGTTTGGAGTGTTGTTGACTTCCAGATTTGGAAATGAAATTGACCATACCTCTCTCATACATCAGCTCAACATGATAAAATGGGACCCAAAGAAATAATGAATGAATTCAATGAAATGTTTTAGAAGACTTGGCATATATTTCCTCCTCCCATGAGACAAATTGTTATATTTGTGTTCCCTACCTACTTGAAAGCCATATAGACTAAAATTGTTGTCATGCTTCAATCTATGGGAGGATCCACTCTTACCAAAGTATATGAACTTGATATCAAAGATAAGAATAATCTCATCCAAGCTATAATATTTCCTCCTAAATTACTTATGCCTCCATTATCTCATAATTATACTAATACTCCAGATGTAACCTAAGTTTTTGATGCTAATACCAAGACTAAGGTTGCTTCTAGGCAAGCAAAAAATAATGTTGATTGGAAAGTAAAATTCTTATCTTTAGAGGCTCAAAATAGGAAAGATAATATGAAAAAAGGTGTCCATTAGAATTCATATCCTCATCAACAATAATAATTCAACAATATGGAAGAGGAAGAGGCTAATGGCATCCCAATCCCAACGGGCATAGCAATGTATATAGTCCCAAATCTACCACCAATGCAAAGGATATGGTACCAATTCATAGCAATTTGGTATAGGGAGAATATTGAAGCAATATCAATTCATGGGTGCCAATGAGAATAAATATCAAGCTCTAATATCTCAAAGAGTAGTTACTCTCCTCTTATCAAATAAGGATGAGGTGATGATGCAAGTTAATGAGTATTGACAACCTCAAGGAGATATTTTCACTAATTTTCTAGTTGAAGACACTTTTAAGATAAACCAAAGATCCTCTATCTCAAAAAATACAAGGTACAAGAGGAAGGATCTAGGAGGAGGAAGTATCATGCCCATAGGCTCATCTAACCCTCCTATAAGGCAACAAGATGAAGAAATAAGTGTGATAGTTCCAAAATCTTTTACATCTCCATCAAAGTAAAAATATGGTAAGGTCTACTCCTATTCCTCAAGTTCCTAGTAATTATCTACTCACAATATCCCAAGATAAAGTAAGTATGCCATCTTTAAACATTATATAATCTTTGAAGAATACTAAAACATCCATTTCTTTTTTGGATGTTCTTCATATGCCTAGTCAAAAATAACTCCTACAAAAGTAGTTATATACTATCCCTACTAGTGTCTCATCCTCAAATCAAAGCCATGGTTATGTTTTTATTGAAAATTATGCTAATATCATTATTGAACCATCCGATAGGGATAAGAAACATCCACCATTTTACCTTACCCTCATCATAAGTGACAAGCTAGTGCATAATTGTATAGTTGATAGTAGAGTTTCCACTTTTGTCATGCCCAAAGTATTAAAAGCTAGGCCTAAAATATAAGCCATATAGAAAAAGGGTCCTTTAATTATATGGTACACCTACTAATATAGTAGGACTAATAAAAGGTTTGAAGGTTTTCTTACATGATTTTCCTATTTTTATTTTCTTATAAGACATAGTTGTTATTGATCTCCCAACCCACTTTTCAATCTACCTTTCAAGGGACTTCACAACCAAGATAGATGGATATCTCTTAGATGACTAGTATATTTTGGCTTTTAAAACAAGGTATGGGACCAAGGTGACAATTAGTGCACAACCCCTTGCAATGTTCCATATTGATCCTTACATTGAGATAAGTTCTAATCTGAATTATATGGCCCATGAAGAAAAGTATTCTACTATAGATGATGGCACTTCTTCCAAGATTGAGGGTATTTTAGAGTTTTTTTTTTTTGATGAATATTGTAGTAATACTTATGAACATGATCCCTATGATTTTGTGGAGGAAATTTATTTAAGAGTGTATTGTATATATGAAGGAGTAGTAAAACCTCTACTTGACAAAGAAGAGGGTGAAGATGATGAGTTATAGAAGATGTTTTTCGATGGTTCAAGAAGTAAAGTTGGTGCAAGATATATTGTTATGTTGGAATCCCCATATAAATAATAGTATTATGATTCATATAGGTTTCATTTTAGTTGTGCTTTTAATGCATATGAGTATGAAGGTTTAATTCATGGTCTTCAATGGGAAAGGAGAAAAGGAATCAAGAACTTGCAAGTATATGGAGATAGTGAATTGGTTTTGCATCAAGTGAGGAATGTGGTTGATGATAATAAGCCTTTTATTAAGTCATGCAAGCATAAGGTATGGTATTTTCTTGAATACTTCAATACATTCAATATACAATCAATCCCAAAGGAGTAGAAAAGTCATGTTGATAGACTACCTGCCATAAGAGCTCAATTTGATACTCAACTACCCTAAAAGAGGAAGGAAAACAATCTCATATTAATATCATTATCAGAACTTTTGTCCATGATAATGAAGTGTCTTGGAAATTATTTGACAATGACAAATATAATGCATACTTATTATAAAATGAGGCTAAGTTTTCTTTAAGGAATCAAAGGAGGCTCCAAGAACAATTACGTGATCAAATTATGTAACTAAGGACCAATAAGATACCTAAGGGATTGTTGACCTTATAAATTATCTTAAATTAGGATGATCAAAATAATAAAGAGAAATAAGATATGTCTACAAAGGATAATAATTATGAAAGTCTTGATCTTCAAGGATAAACTCCTCAAACTAGGCAAGATATCTTCTATATTAGAAAAGCAAGCATTCATTAATCTATGTAGAGAGTTTCATGATATATTTTCTTGGGGATATAAGGACCTCAAAGGATTTGATCCTAGCCTAACACACCATACCATTGAGTTGAAACTTGGAGTTAAACCAGTTAGACATAAACAAAGACCCATCAAACCTGAGGTTGAGCAACTCATGAGGTTAGAGACTACCAAACTCCTTGAATCTAAGATAATATTTGCCATCAAGCATTAAAAATGTGTAGCTAACCTTATGCCTATTAAAAATAAGAATGGGGAGATAAGAATTTGTGTAGACTTTAGAGATCTTAATAGAGTGTAATCAAAGATCACTATCCTTTACCCTCCATGGAGCAGATTTTAAAAATGGTTTTAGGTTCTCAATGTTTTTATTCAAGCTATAATAAAATTTTAGTCAATGAGGATGATCAGTTTAATATAACCTTCACTACTAAATGGGGGAATTTTTATTATAATAAGATGTCCTTTGGTCTATCCAATGCTGGTGCCACATTTAAAAGAGTAATGGACATGTCCTTCAAAGGTTTGATCAATGGGATGCTATTAGTATATCTAGTTAATATAAAAGTGTTTTCTACATATGATATTGAACACATGAAACACTTAATACAAGTGTTTGAGAGATGTAGGCAATATGGAGTATCTCTTAATCTAAAGAAGGGCATATTTGTTGTTCATGAAGGTAAGTTCTTAAGACATATTATTTCCAAAGATGGTTTGACTATTGATCCTCAAAGGATAGAGGCTATTCTAATTTTATCATCACCCTTTCATAAGAAAGGTCTTCAAATTTTCTTAGGCAAGATAATTTTTTTAATTAGGTTCATACCTATTTTTACATCTTTGGTGAAACCTATTACAGTTATGCTCAAGAAGAATCAAGTCTTTTCCTATACCAAAGAGGGTAAGATTAGTTTTGAAGCCACAAAGAAAGCAATTGTAAAAGATCCTACTCTTGTGAAACCTAATTTTTATAAATAATTCATGTTACATTCATTCACTAACCTTGATACTATAGACACCTACATCTGGCCAATGATAACCTCCAATCAAGCTTTTGACCAAGTTCCACCAAAATGCACAATTTGGCCTAAAAACACTTGAACTTATTAAATGATGTGAAACTAACATATTCAAGTGTTGATTTTGGATAAATTATCATTAAATGGGGCAATTTAATTTATGGGCTAGCTAAATTTGATCAGATCATTTTGATTCAAAATGCCAATTTTGCACTTGGGTGCTTTGGATTGCTCTTTCCTATCAAATCTCTTGCACAAGATGTGTGCCTTTATTATTTTCTATTGGTAACATCCTAAATGGGAATACAGTTCTAATGCATCTAGAATTGACTTTTAATTCCAATCTAGTGGAATTTTGGACCAATAACAAGGCATTTTGATCAATCTAAGTAATTTGTGCACAAAGTGCTTAAACATGCTTCAGAGCTAATTAAACCAAATTAGAGCCTAAAAATAATTCCATGGAAACTTGTTGAATAATTTGTTTTTGTAAATAAATATTGAATATCTACATCATCAAGTGACCTAATTTCTTAGGAAGACATTCCCAGGATATAAATGACATAAATATTAGGATCCATGCCCTCCATTCCTCATCAATGCCTTCCATGATTCCCTCCATGCCTCTTAAATGCCCCTCCTTGCAATGTCATGGTGAGGATAATTATAAAATTAATTCTAAAAAATGAATTAATCCTCAACCACACATCTCAATCTTAAGATGGACAATTCAGGTTGATTTTAGACATTCTTAAAATCCTATAAATAAGAGGCCTTACCACATCATTTCTAAGCTTAATTTGTGCAAAGTTATAATGTAGGATTGGTTCCAAAAACTTCATGCAACTAGTGTTACCATGTCAAATTTATTTCAAGCCAAGCCAAGTAAAAGCCAAAGGTGCCAAGGAGAGATGGAGGTAGACAATCTTTGATTGCCAAGGACTTCATGAGCATAAGTTGAGCAAGCCACTAAAACAAGCATTTTGGAGCATTCAAGGAAGGTAAAAGAGGGTTTATTTTGTATTTTGGTTGTGTGTTTTATTCATGTTTGTTAACTAAGCTCTCCCTAGTGTCTAGGCCTAGAGATGTTATGCTATTTATTGTGTTTATTTCATTTTGTTTTCATTTTGAAAATAACACCATACTATCCATCCTCTCTTGAGTAAAATTCCTAGTTCATAGATACTATCTCAACCATGCTAATGCAAAAGAATGATGGTGTAGAATAGCCAATTGCATTCTTTAGTCAATGTTTAGAATATTATGAAGCTAAGTAAACTTTTGTGGAGAAAAAATTCCTTGTTATTTTAAGAGTAATAAATAAGTTTAGACATATGGTTTCAAATAATAAGATCCGTGTTATGGTCTCCCATGCTAGCACTAAAGAGTTTCTTCTAAGTAAAGATCTTAGTGAAAAGAGGGCAGGGTAGATCACTAAGGTAATGGAGTATGACATTGATATAAAAGTGATAAAATTGGTAAGGGGTTAAGGTATTTGTAAACATCTAGCTTCATATCTTCATGAGTCAAAGGAAAAGGCCCTAGTCAACCATGACTATTCCTAATCAGCAAATTTATTTAAAATTGTGAGTATCCTCATAATATTAGTATATCACAAAGGAAATATTTTAGGTTGTAATATATTCCCTTTTGTCTTGTGAATTGGGTGCTATTTATGAGGGAACTCAATGGTGTGTTATTGATATATATTGATAATGATCAGTTTGGAGTGTTGCTTAAGAAGTTCAATGATGGGATAGTAGGAGGTCATTTCTCTTGAATAACCACACATACTAAGATCATGAGGGATAGATATTATTAGCCTAACCTTTCAATGAATACCATGATTGGGTTAGAAGGTGTGGACAATGTGCTTTCTTTATAGGAAAGCAAAATATTGTAGTTCTTCCTTTGAAGCCTATCCAAGTTGATCAGTCTTTCATGTAATAGGGTCTTGATTTCATTGTCATGATAAATCTCCCATCAAGTGTTGGTCATAAATGGATACTCACACCAACTGGCTCTTTTACAAGATGGGTTGAGGTAGTATAATTGAAGGAAGCTAATGGGAATGCTATCTTGGAGTTCTATGAGAGCATCATAACAAGGTTTGACACTCCTATTATTTTAGATAATGTTCTTGATTTTATATGTGCTAAGATAGATGATTGGATAAAGAGTAATGGCATATTCTTGAGAACTTCATCTAACTACTACCCTCAAGGTAATGGGTTGGCTAAATCTACTAACAAGAATCTGATTAGAATTATCAAGAGAACCTTAGAGTATAACTAAAGAGCTTGGCACACCTAATTGAAGGCAACCTTATGGGTTGATAGGATAACTCCCAAGAGGTAAATAGGGAATTCTCCTTTTATAAATTTCTATGGAAGGGAAGCTATGTTGTTTATCTCTCAAGAGCTACATGCCTTAGAGTTAGCACATCAACTAGAGTTCTTTGAGAATAATCCAATAGAGGTGATATTGCTAGAACTAATGGAGTCGTAAGAGACTATAGATAAAGCTTAGCAAGCTATGGAGCATCACCAAGTACTAATGAAGAGGTCTTTTGACAAAAATACAACTCCAAGATAATTTCAATAAGGTGATATAGTATTGAAATGGGATGAAGATAGAGAAAAACTAGGGAGACATACCAAATTTGATACCTTATGGAGTGGATCATATATCATAATCAAGTGCAAGCAAAGAAACTCTTTTTAGTTATCAAGGATGAATGGAGAAGAGATGCTTATCCTTATGAATGGAATGCACTTGAAACCCTACTATTTAGAATTGAATGTCAATTTTTTAAATATTTGATTAGGTGTGTGTTTCTTTTCTTGTTGTGTTGTGTTTAAATAAGTGCTCTTGAGGCATATGTATGTCTTCTCTTATGTTTCCTTATCTTGTGTGTTAATTCTTATTTGTATTTCCTTGTGTTTTTTGTTTTGTTTTAAGGTATTTTATGTATCAAACCTATTGTAATGTGACTCCATATCTTAATGGATAGGATTAGGCAATTGGTCATGGCTTAAAAAGCATACCACCCTTGGGAAATCACCAAGAATGTTGACTATTTTTACCACAGGACAAAATGGGTCAACCCCCTATAGTCAAAATATTATATATAGGATTTTTATAATGGTATAATGTATGTTTTTGCTCATTTTATGTCATCTTATATGCCTTTTTTATCTTCTAGCTTTGGTCATAGTCTAGATCAGTCCTTGTGTCATTTGGTGTCTTAAGGGTCATTTTAGGGTCATATATGTAAGTGAAAGGTTTTCAAGGATCCAAATAGGTTCATGAAGATCAATGCAATTTAAGATCATAAAAAGGATCCACATAAGCCCTAAAGAATCCATTTAGATCTACAAATGTTTAGGAACAAGCTTTGTGAATCCTGATCATCATCTAGACACCACGAAGAAATAGAATGGACTAGTTCACTTGATCATTTTTTATCTTTAATTAGAAAGCCTCACATGATAATCAAACCATGCATGATAAATTTATTTGGTACTAAGATCACTCTATTTTTATTTCATATCTCGATGAGTCTTATATCTCAAGATCTAAGCCTTCAAATTTGAGTTATCGAATCTAAAGGGCCAGACCATCCTACACATTACACAAAAATGATCAGACTAGCTCATTTGAACATTTTTTTATCTTCACATAAGAAGCCTTACAAGCCAAAGGATTCTAGTTCCATAGATCCTTTCATTCCTTGATCATATCATGAAAAATCTTAAGTCCGCATGAGCTTCCTAGATCAAGTTATGAGTGTTCAAAGTTAGACCTACAATATAAGACATTTGTGCTAACATCAAATTCAAGCTCTATAAAATATCCATTTAGATTCAAATGATTAAGTGACAGGCATATGGACATCATGGAAATCAAATAGGATAGCTCATTTGAACATAATTTATCTTCACACAAAAAGCTCCTAGAATTAGTAGATCAAGTGGGTATAATCCTTTTTTAGTATCAAGAACATCTCCTATAAATTTTATGCCTCCATAACCTTTGAGCTTCTAGATCTAAGCCTTCAAATTTGGTCAAAAAATAAGAGATATGCATGTAGATGTCAACTTTAAGCTATGGTAAGAACCATCAGAGTCTTAAAGTTGACAGTCTCATAGACATCAATAATAGTTGTGTGAATTTCAAGTGATGGCCATGTAAACATTAAATTTAGACCATGGTAAGTAGCCATTTTTTTCAAATCTAGGTAGATCTGATAATCCACATTGCATCTCACATCTTAATTTGATAGAGTGGGATGAGTCAATAGGTCAAAGGGATCAAGAGGTTTCCACGTGGAATAAGCACATGATTCCACAAAATGATAATTAGATCCTTAAATCAACATGTGATTACCATGTGGCACAAGCATAAAAGTTGATAGTTTGATAATTAGATCCTAAAACCAACATGAATTTGACACATCGCACAAGCTTGGATAATATTGAAAATTTAAAGGTAGATCAATGACTTATACTCATTCATACTTGGCAAGATTGATGGTGTGTTATGGGTCAAAGGGTCAATATTTGATAGTGATGATCCATGGGACCATTGAAAACAAAGACAAGTTGGAGCATTTTGATTGGCCCAAGCAATCTTTGACGAGAAAGGTAAAACCAAAGGGCAAGTTTTTGACTAGAACAAATAAAGGATTATAGGGTCATTGATCTACCATTAGAGATCAATTAAATGTCATTAAAGGGACATATTGATTTAGTTAGATTAAGGGACATATAGTGGACACCATTAAGTCTCAACATGGACCTCTGGTTCAAAGATTTAAGGGTTGTAGTGTCATTTTATGACTATGTTCATTTTATTTAGAGAAGGTTCAATGCATATATGAATCCTCAGTTCTTGTAGTAACATAATAGGTTTATTTAGACCTAGAGAAATAGGGTTTTATAGTCTATAGGTCCCCATTGATATAATGGCTATTGGAAAACTGATAATTTGACATTGGTTTTCCTTCTATAGTTAATTTATGAACATGGGGACAAGTTTGAGCATAATCCAGTTGGATAAGGGCTGGAATTTCAAAGGATGCCATGAGGGCATACATGTGAACACCAATATTCTCATTTCTAAGACTAACTACATGAAAAAGACCCTTTTCTCCACTTTTACATGCATCAACAAACTAGCTAGGATCAATTGGCATTAGGGAAAAGCTCTAACAGATTGATCCTATGGTTATAACTACATTGATGCTAGGATAAAGATCTAATAACTTGATCCTACCATTACAACTATTTGGAAGCATCAATGAGGGAATAATGAAACTTTGCAACCACTTGAAGTAGCTCAAATCAGTCAAGAGGCTTAAATGAACACAATTGTAGAGGTAGTTGTAACTAGGGTCCAAAGGAAGTTGAAATCATTTGATTCCCTTTTGGACCTCTTTCTTTCCCAATTTTCTCTCTAAAATGCTATAAGAAGTTGCCATTTTGGTCCTTTTAAGGAGTTCCACTCCATATATGGTGAATCCATACTAGAATGATGTCATATTTTGCCTTTAACCATTAATGTAGATCTAATTTTTGAGCCTTGTAATAATTGTCTAAGTGTGTAAGTGATGTATGGTGATGCAAAGTGGTAATTCTCCACACTTTATTCCCTTATCCTTCCATGTTTGTGTAAGAATTCATGTCTTAATAGGTCATATGAAGTTTTATCAAGTGTATGAACCTATCTTTTAAGTGTACAATGAGACTTAGTGTTTATAAATAGCCTATGATTCACTTATCTTGGATAGCTCTCATGCACCTCACCTCCATATTGACATAATCATGTTATGACTCATAAGACTTTAAAGTTAGCATGTGTGCATTGTTTCTTAGAGCAAGAAAGTATGATGATCATATAGAAGACATCTTGGTGTATCATCTCCTTAGAATAGGTTCAATTCATGCACTCTCTAACCCTTTTCCTCATAAGTAATTAGTTGGCATAGGCAAGAGAATTTCAATATATATTCAGGGAGATATCCCTTAAATCTAGAGGCTCATTTCCAATATAGGTACACCCACATACCTGGAAATGTTCCCATGTTGCCAAAATTTGGAAGAAGCCTGAAAAAATCCTTATAGGGTACAAGATTTGTTGAAAACAATAGTATTTATCAAACTATAAAATGTAGATGGGGCACTAGTGATGCCAAAAGGCATGACCATAGCTTCATAATGGCCTTCATGAGTTTTGAAAGTTGTTCTAGGTATGTCTTCATTATGGATCTGAATATGATGATACCTAAAATGAAGATCTAACTTCATAAAATAAATAACACCATGAAATTCATTGAGAAAATTACCAATTACTAAAATAGGAAACTTATCTTTGATGGTATACTTGTTGAATTATCTATAGTGTGGGCCAATCCTCCAAGTGTCATCCTTCTTCTGTACCATGAACATAGGGGAGGAATATTTAATTTGACTATGTCAAATGATTTTGGCCCATTTTATAACCTAAACCTCCATCTCTTTTTCCTATAAAAGAGAGGATCATGTGGTGAAAAAAGGATCCATCATTGATTCATCCAGAGAGCAAAGAATTTTAACAAACAAGCTATCAACCAGTAGTCATCAAGAGCTTCTGGCATCAAGAACTTATTTATAGGTCTTCCTTATAGAAAGTTAACAACTAAAACAAATACCTGAACCTCTACCAAAATTATTTCTTAGTCTACCATTAACCACTAAATAGAAAATTAGGTACATTTTATATTTCAAGTTTTGTTTATTTGGTTTCTGACATCTTTCCCTGAATCAGACCCTTCTACATAATATCTTCCAAACCCTTGACCTTAATGGATATACACTCACTTATTGACCCATTCTTAAACCCTTTTTTGAACACCCTCAGAACCCACAATAATCATCGATAGTCACTTTGACCACCGATGATCACCTTCAACTACTGACAGTCACCCAACCATCGATGGTCACCTTAACCACTAATGGTCATCCTAACCATTGATGGTCACTATGGTAGGAAATGAAAAAAATCTATTTCCACCTACTTACCCTCAACCAAATTCCACTTTGTATCTTTTTTCCTATTCACAGAGATCCCACTTATTTTCTAAACCCAACCTAACATAGTTATCACTAGTATTGACCTATTTATTGCTATAATTGGTTTATTTCCTTTATCAAGTATTTATTTATTCTTGTATTCCCTTTCAATTTTTTCTATCATTTGATGCAAGTAATTCATCTTTATTTATTTCATCTTAAATTTCTAAAAGAGTGGATTGATAGCCTCCTAGTAAGCCCATGCTTCTTGGATCTAATTCACATAAGGAAATCCACCATGTTATCCATCTAAAAAACCCTTTATTTTAGTATTTTATTATCTACAGGTCATTCTTCCCAAGATAAAGAAGAGATATTCACAATAATATAGATCACATGTGCATAAACAAATAATTTCTTCTACCATACCCATATTTAGTTTCTTACTTCTTTAACTAAAATTGAGAGAAACATTCTGGCACACCTGATGGGACCTAGTAGCATCTAGGTTCCCTTTTCTTCCTTATTCTATGCTCATATAAATATATAAAAATTTATTTTATGTATAAAATAAACCTTACGTATATTGATTGCTTGCATGTTTATCTCATGTAGTTAAAATTAAAGGCTAAGTAATTTAATCTTAGCTTCACTTATTTATCACACACCATATCAAACCACTTAAATCAATCAAAACATCATAACAATTGACACAAGGCATGACTAGGGTTTCATCTCCTAGTGGACCACCTTCACCCTTTTGGCTATTTTACTTGGAGGTCATTACCAAGAAGAGAAACCAAAACTCAACTCTCTGGTTGAGTCTAAACTCTAGAAATTGGTATAGACTAGCTAAGCACCTGACACCCTTATCATTGTGGTGTGTGAAATGAGGGGGTAGGCACCAATACCAATCCATGTATTGATTTCCAAAATATATCCTTTTGAGAGCCTTAAACACCTAAAACCAACCATAAACCTCTTTTCTAGTACATGTTCTACTAACCAAGTTATTCTTCACACTTTCCAACTAAGGCATAAACTAAAAGTGAGATAAAAGGTACCCTAAGATTTTAAATTCACTGTAGTGTGTGTTTTTTATTTCCTTGAGATTTTTTTCTTTTGTTTTCTTTGTGTTTGAGTTGTGAGCTTTCCTTTATTACTTTGTATTTCTCTTATGGTTTTTACTATACAATAGTTGAAGAACCAAACCAACCAGGAGCCACCTTCCTCTTCCTCTTCTTCCATAGAGTATACTGTAGATGTTGAGGGTTCTCCCCATAATTCTACCACCCCTACCATGCCTCAGATAATTATCCAAGGTGATGAAGATTTTTCCACCTTCCTTGATAATAACCCTATGGTCCTCTAACATTACCTAAACACCTTGTATTACCACACCCCTACTTCAGTTCCTCCTAGTGATCCACTATATGGGATGCCTCCCCATCTTATGGGATACACCTTTGTTTCACTACCTCTACACAAGCTATGATCACCCAAACATTTCTTCCACCAATAACCCATCTACTACCTCCATCCAAACTCAATCAAACAACCCAACCAATAACCAAACACCCCCTACATCAACCAACAACCCCTCCAACATAGGGATAACCTCACACTCTATTACCCATACTCTACCCACCATAGGGATATCTTCCACCCATATTACTACTACTCCCTTTATCACTACCAACCCACCAATCTCCACCCCACTTCAAAATGTGGTTCTTTATATACCTTCTACCCTTCCACCTATCAACACTAGATTTACCACTCACCCCCAACCAATTAACCCATCCATACATTCAACCCAATCCATATCAATTCTATAATCTCTCAATATGATCATAACTTTGAACCAACCCACATCGACTCCTTAACAAATACCTATGACACCCTACCCCTGTTATGTTCCTAATCCACAAGGATACATAGCTCCAAGTTCTATCCAATCTCTTGTGCTTATTAACCCTTATGTGTTAGCATCAAAACCCTCTATAACCACATACCAACATATGGCATATTCTCAACCTTCTACTAGTTATCCATTTATTATATCCACCCAATCTTAGTAAAACTTACCATACAATTATGGAACTCCCCAAACCCAAATATATTTGGTTAAAATGTTGATGGACAAAATGACCAACTTAGAGTCATCTATCTCTGGGGATCACAACCCTTATCTTACAACCAAATCTATAATAAACATATTCACCCATCCATCCCTATCCAGCCTTACCCTCCTCAATGAGAAATACCCAAATTTTCTAAATTCTAAAGCAAGGAGGACCCTCAATAACACTTAAGAGGGTTTTGGTATTCTTTATACTTAATTACCTATAATGATGTTCTTCTCATTCACACCTTTCCTATGTCTTTATTTGGACCAACATTAGATTGGTATAGTGATATCACTAGTAAATCCATCTTTTCCTTTTCCTAACTCTCCCAAACCTTTTTAGACTACTTTTTGATCAATACATCTAAGAAGGTCTCCATCACCGACCTCTTCTCCATCAAGGAATTTGATGACAAATCAATTACTAATTTCATAGCCCAATGGAGAGGTCTTATCAACCAAATATTTTTATCTTTACCCCAACTTGAGTTGATTGAAATTTTTTCTCAAGCTTATGCCAAACACATCACCCCCACTCTACAAGTTCAAACCTTTAGAACCTTTGATGAGGCTTTCACATATTTTGATAACTTTTTCCCAATAATACCCCTTCTACAACCATGATGACAACAAACCAAAATCATCTCATGCTCATGAGGTCCATATGGTAAATGTAATTATTAGTGAACCTATCATTGAAGAAACCATTTCCTCATCTACCTCTTCCTCCATTCCACATATTAAAGTGGTGGAATCACCCTTCATTCCTTTTGATACCTAAACAAAGGAAGCAACCACATCCTTTCCTTCACTTGATAAGATAACATACTTACCCAAATTTCCTTTGATATAAATACCAAAGGAGAAAACCATTTCCATCACACTCTCCTCCCCCATCATGGAATCACCCAATCACCTACTCTCTCTTTGTAAACCATTCCAAAAGAGGATATCACCTTATAAACTCCTTCCCTAGAGGAAACTCCCTCTTTAATATTGAAACCCTTCATCAAAGACAAGGGTGAAGACACCATTCCATTACCTCAACCTATGAGCCTAATATTTGAATCTGGTTCCCAAGGAAACAAATCAATTTACAAACCCTTCTCTAGATTGGTCTAAATCCTATAATTCTCCTCTCAACCTAATATAGATCGAGCCACCTTTTGGCATCATCTTGGGTTCCCCTATCAAAACAAACATGAACCTTTGACCTCACCTTCATCTACCCCATATTCAATCACACCTACCCTTAAACCTATAATCATCTCAACACATTCATCAAAAACCTTTTTCCCCAACATCGTGGAAGAACCATCCAAACCATCTTCATCCAAAACTATCAAATCACCTTACACCCCTCTAATCAAACCTATCAATAGCCTAGTGATGCTTCCTAATTCAATCCTTATCCATCCATATTTTAAATTAGACTTAACCACATATATTCCACCACATAAAACATTAACTAAACCAACCAAGAAGGTGGAGCCACCCAAACTCCCACCTAGAAATAGAACCATACCACCTGCTTCCCTTTTACCTTCTATTTTGGCACCCCATCCTTCTTCCATCCTATGAGTTAATCTGTATATCAAGAAGGTGGATCCTCCCAAAACTACCCAAATGAAGCTTCCTCCTTTTATTTTTCCTTTACCTACCCCCTCCAAAGCATTAATCTCCCCATCATTCTTAACCAAACTATCTACCTCTACCTACCCACCTATCTCCAAACCTTCATCATCTCAATCACCCACCTCCAAATATTTTACCTTTAAGCCTTCCACCTCAAAAAAATATAACACCAAATAAACCCAATAAAATACACCTACAAAAACTATTCTACCACCCACAACTCTCAAGGTGAAGCCTACTTCTAAGAAGGCTCCCACCCCAAAAGCCAAAATCCCATCACCCTTAACACCTTTTTAGAAATATTATTTGAATATTTTATGAAGGTTTCTACAAACTTATTCCTTAAAAACACCAAATATCAAACCCTTTAACCCTTCAAGTCCTAAACTGTCTTGGTTTAATTATAGTTTAATCTACTCATACCATAGGACACCTAGACACAATACAAAGAACTACAAATCTCTCCAAGAACTTGTCCATAACTTATGGGATGAAGATGATCTATTATTAGATAAAACTCTTTTAATCCCATTATAAAACCAGCCATAAAATAAACCTATCCAAAACTTACCCACTCCTACACTCTCATCCAAGAGTGGGGATGACCTGAAGCAACCTTCTAGCCCAATGCTTCTGCTCATCCACACTATCCATATGGCTACCCGATCTCAAGCCTAGAAAAAGAATAAGGGAAAGGCCAAAGTGTCCACTCCATGGAATTATCCTTCCACCCCTCAACTTTCCAATTAGACTCAAGTGCCTTTACCTTCACCTTCACTAAAACCCAAAATATCCATTTTGGATGCCTCTCCCTCCAACCCTTCTAAATCTATCCAATGAGTAGTTCTAAAGTAGCTTCAACAAACACTGGTGAAGATGAGTTTATATGAACTAGTTAACACCTTGCCCCATCACCACTAGGCATTGATAGAAACATTTTAATCTATAAATGTCCACACTAAATACCCTCAACCTCTTGCCACCTTTTTTGACACTCTTTAACTCTCTACCCTTATCACTTTCAATGATTTAAAGATACCTTTTATTCACCCTAAGGATCCAGATCCACCTCTCTTCATCAATACATACATCAATCAAATCCACATCAAAAGGGTGATGATTGATGGTTGATGGTTGATCTAGTATTAATATCACCTCATCTAATACTTATGGCCAACTCTAGTTTATAAATAATATCATGTCATAAACCACAATAGTCCTCCATTCCTTTAATGATACTATGGCCATAACCTTGGGAATAGTTATCTGCTACATCTTCTTGGGAACTTATATGCTTCTAAAGATCTTATATATCATAAAAGGTAAGTTAAAATACATCTTACTTTTATGCCCTTAGATCTACTCCATGAGTTATGTCCCATCCACCTTACATCAATGTGTCAAGTTCAAGCATAAAGGTCAGGTCATCACCATACAAATTGACCCTAGTCCTTTTATATCTTGTAACATGACATATCAACCCAATGACATTATTCCTCCTCATTAATCTACCTCACCACCAACCAACAAAAACTCCACCCCTACCATTGATGAAGCTTCAACTAGCTCATCTATCCTTTTTTCTCATATCTCCATAGAGGACCCCTTAGAACCTATGTTCTAGCATCTCTCACTATGAGAGTATCATCTTTTGGCCTTGGATTCCTTCCCTACTCCTCAAGAGTATGGGAATATTGACCATAATCTTGGTTATTATTACAATATCAAAACCATCATTCCTTTCAGGCTTCCCAACCACCAAACTATTTTTATTCATGGGGGACTTGATCATCCCCTTTTCACTACCTCCACCACATATTCTACCTGACCATTTACTTCTGATTTCTCCTATTTGGATAAATCAAAATTTTCTAAATTATAACTTCATAGGTGTGGTTAAAATAGATTCATCCTTGAATGTTATGACCATGAACCCTATGAGTTACCTCTGATCAAAACCCAAAAACCTCTTGAGTTATTTGGCTTTGGGTTCATCCCACTGGAAGAACCCACCGATTCACCCAAACCTATTACCACCATTGAGGAAAACAATCCATCCTCACTAACCCCATCCCTTTCAAAGTTTGAGGATTTTGAAACCATCCCCTCTAATTTTTTTTTAATATCATTAGTTTGGGTCCCTTAACCTATACCAAGGGCATCCAAACTAAAACCTTTCCTTTGATTCATCCTAAAATGGTAGAAAATGATTCTCCTACCATCCACATCATCCAATGTCTGGATGATGATTATATTCTCACTAATCTCTGTGTAAGGTATTATTCTATCCACAAATCCTTTAATTTTGAGAACCCAACCATGTTGAATGAATCCACTATTGATGTCAACTTAGGTACTTAGGATAACCCTTACATTGTAAACATTTGTCAATCCCTAGATTCCTTAGAGAAACAAGATTATCCTTCCTTATTTCATGACTAAAGCATTGAATTTACTTAGTCCTAATAGGATATGCTTATAATCAACCCTTCCATAGCTCTCTAAAACATTATCATCCATCCTGACATTAAGCCTATCAGACAAAAGCTTCATAGGATACACCCTCATATCACCCTTCTAGTCAAAGAAGAAATTCAATGCCTTTTGTCGATCATTTTTATTCAACCCATTGACTATCCCTAATGGGTTTCTAATATAATTCCCATTACCAAGCCCATAAGTGGAATTCACCTTTATGTTCACTATTTTGACCTCAACCTTGCTTGTCCAACTTTTACCAAGCATAAACCAACTCATTGATCTTATAGTTAGCCATAAGATGTTATATCTAATAGATGGTTTATCAAGATATAATCAGATCTTTATTTCCACCGAGGATCAACATAAGACTTATTTCAACACCCTATGGGGAGCCTTTTTCTATAAGGTCATGCCATTTGGTCTGAAGAATGCTAGGGTAACCTATCAACGTGTGATGACCTACATCTTTCATGACCTCATCTATAAAATCATAGAGGACTATGTAGATGATCTCCTTGGTAAATCCAAATATCATAAAGATCATCTAAAATTTCTTGAGATTATCTTTGAGTGCCTAATCCATTTCTATGTCTGACTTAACCCAAGAAATGTGTTTTTGGGGTCCTATTTGGAAAGGTTCTTGGCTTTATCATCTCTCTTTGAGGAATCAAAGTATACCCTACCAAAGTCAGAGAAATATTATAAATTCCACCTCCAACCCACCTTAATAAACTCTATATCTTGCAAGGGAAGCTCAAATCCATCTATCACTTCATCTCTTTGTTATTAGATAGATGTCAACCCTTTTACCATCTTCTCAAGAAAGATACAATTTTTAAGTGGACTAAGGACTGACAACAATCCTTAGATTCACTCAAAGAGTACCTCCTTTATTTACTCATTCTTATCCATCCTAAAGAGGACCAACCCTTCTATGTCTATATCTTTATCACTAACAATTTCTTAGGGGCAATGCTCACTCACTGTGATGAACAAAACAAAAAACAAGCTATCTACTATATAATTCAAAAACTTATAGAGTATGAGAATTGATATACCCATACTGAGAAGCTTTGACTTGCCCTAGTCTTGGTGTCTTCCAAACTTCATCATTATCTCCTCAATCACAAAACCTTTGTCATCACCAACACTAACCCAATCATGCACATGCACTCTAAACCATACCAACACCAATGTATGGCTAAGTGGCTCATGCTCCTAGTTGAGTTTGAACTTGAATTCCTCCAGTAGAATTCAATTAAAGGGTAAGTCATTACTAATTAATTGGCTAAATATCCTTTACCATACAAACAACCACTTCTTCTTGCATTTATGGATGCGTCTATCATGACTCTTTCTCAAGAGGATGTCACCTATCATAAGACCATGTTCTTTGATAGCTCGAAGTGCCATCACGATGGGGTATTAACATTATTCTTATTCCCCTTGATGGTGGTCCTCTTCCTCTCTCTTTCAAACTTGATTCTGAGTGTACTAAAAATATGGCTAAGTATGAATCCCTAGTAATAGGTCTCAAAATTGCTCTAGCCTTAGGGGTTAAGATGATCAATGTTTTTCTTGATTCCCAACTTGTGGTTAACCAAATTAATAGATCCTACCAATGTAAGAATTATATATTGTAATATTACAAATTCTTAGTAGATTTACTCTTAACATCATTTGATTATTACCTTATCTAATTTTTTCCATGATTTACCAATAAGTTTATAGATACAATAAATTCGCTTGCTTCTTAGATCCCATCTACACCTTTTGATTCTAAGATATTTATCACCATTCACCATTTGATCACACCCTCTTATATCCAATCTAACCTCCCTACCATTTTTAGTGTGGTGGAATACCACCAGACATTTGGTACGTGCAAACCTTTGACTACCTCAACCTCAACATCATTCCTCCTAACTTTTTTAAGAATGCCAAAAGAGACTTTATTCAAAGTACCTTTCATTATACCATACTAGGGGGAATTATTTAAAAACATGGTTTCAAAGGCATTCTTCTTTGTTGCCTATGCAGTCATGTAGTTTCCCATGCTATCAAGGAAACACATAATGGGATCTATGGGGGACAATTTATTAGTCTAATTATTGCTAAATGTATCCTTCACCTCGACTACTATTGGCTTACCCTCAACCAAGACTTCTATGATTACATAAATAAGTGTGTTAAATGTTAATATAATTCTAATTTACATCATGCTCATGGCCTTCAAGTATCTAAGGAATTTTGGACCTTATCACAATGGGAACTAGATCTGATTAGGGAAATCAATCCTTATTCTTTATAATGACATAACTCCATCATCACCACCACTGATTATTTCACCAAGTGGGTGGAGGCTATTCCTCTCATCTCAACCAAAGTTGATAAAATAGTTAACTTCATCAATCATCATATCATTTGCCATTTTGGTGTTCCCCATAAGATCATCATTGATAATGGTAAATATTTCAAAAAAAACAAGTCCAAGGTCTTTATGACATATATGGCATCAAGTTAAGCTTTTCCTCACCTTATCATCCTCAAGTAAATAGCTAGGCAAAATCCTCTAACAAAACCCTCAATAAGATGTCAACCAAAATGGTCAGTGCTTTTATTCAAGTTTGGCATTTATACATCCTTTTCACTTTGTGGGCCTATGGCACTGGAATTCAAACCTCTATGCATGCTACCCCTTTCTCTTTGGTATTTAGAGTAGAGTTAGTCTTGCCTCTTGAAGTCTAAATTCTCTCTCATCACATATTCTTACAAGACATCATTTTTGAGAGTGACTATCATCAAGACCATCTAACACAACTTGAGCTACTTGATGAACACCACCTAGCTACACTTAACCATCTTTGATTCTATCAAGAGTGAGTCAAGCACACCTACAAAAAGTACTTTAAATAATGATAATTCAAAATTGAAGACCTCATATTGAAGGAAAATCAGCATGTGACCAATATGGAGAAAAAAATTGAGGCAAGTTTGCTTTCAATTAGCTTGGACCCTACATCATAACCCACACGTATGGATCAAAAGCTTATTTTTATCCTCACTTGAAGGCAAACCATAACTTGAGTCTCTTAATTCTTCACAGTTGCATCTTTTCTTTTGTTAAAATAGAGATCCAACTCACTTTTTGTCTAGCTTAAGCTCATCCCTTTATTCACAAGTTTTTCACCTTCCTCACACCTTCATCCCATCCCTTTGAGGATAGCCAATTATCACATAGAATAATGTGATTAAATGTCATAGTCATAGCCTAGTCCTAAATATGGGTATTATGGATCTACCCATGACATGGCTCTCGTGGATACTTTTCATCCCTAATTATATGGAATCCCATGGTACTTGCCCCTTAAAACCACCCATTTCACCTATCATTAACCTTCTTGTGCTCTAGGTTTTGCCCTCATAAAGGTAAACCTCCAAGCCTATGTAGACTTTTCCATGTCTAACCTAACATCAAAATAATTTGGGATACCTAAATATCACTTGGGTCAAATATATCTATCATGTAGACTACTCCCTTGAAGGACAACTACCCATAAATTTAAATTGTTTACAAAGATAGATTACTCCCTTGAAGGATAGCTACCAAAATAAAAAACCCAAACTTAGACCATTGTCTAAAGGATGGCTAAGTCAATTTTATCAAAATAAATCATTTGAAGCTTCATGTATTGATAAAATTCCCAAACCTATCAAATAAAATCAATAAAAGGACCCTAAAATCAAAATTAGAATAAGTTATCCCAATAAAGTTGTAATAAGCTTTCATATATAACATCAGTAGACTTCCCACATTGATCAGTCTACACCTTGAATTAAAACATGGAATTATCTATTATGGTTCTTAGATCATCTATAGAAGGTGTAAACTAACCCTCAATAGGTTACACTACCCTTCACACCACCTATCACCTATCCCCAATTTGTACCATCTACAAATCAAGGGATTTATGAGCTTACTTGACACGATGTGATCAAGACACCTTTTTACCAATAGATACATGCTAATGTGAATAATTAAAAAGGATAATGTTCCTTAAACTAATATAACTTTAGGTTTTATTTATTCCTTACCAACAAAGAAGTATCATGCCATTTTCTTATCCTCTCATAGTTGGTTCATGCATCCATTTAGACATATGTCTCATGTTTTTCATCTCTTTTCCCATATCTGGTTTTTTATCTAACTTACTTTAAGTGATATCATCAACAAAATAACTATAAATCATAACATCACATCCATAATCATAAATCAGTTCACATATCCATGATCATAACCATAATCAAAACATCATAACCATATATAAAACAAAGCATCACATCATCATAATCATCATAACCATAACTGTAACTCATCATAAACATCATCCATAATCATTGCATGCCTAAGCTAGTGAGCTTATATATCATAAGAATAATCATAATAAACATATAAACATCAAAACCATGAACCATGAACCATACAATCACATCTATATATCATCAATCTATCATATACATCACGTCTCATCAAAATAAAATAGTACATGTAATAATGTGAATCTTTCTCTCAAAACATATACATCTCACTAAATTAGCTTGTAGGTAGGTATCAAAAATAATATAAACCTATATCATAACCTATGACCCTAGGGTACTATTTCCATCTAGTGCCTACCCTCCTAAGGTGCCTACCTATCCTACTGCAGATGAGGTCCACTAACTTAGTTTCACCATACTAGCACCACTTGCCAAGATAGCTATATACTCACCTCATTAGGGATCCATTAGATATTATATGAAGACTATTGCCTCATAATACTATCTTAGAGCATCTCTCTCTTGGGTAACTTGATATAGTATAGCCCTAGTCTGGTCCCTCTCACCCATCATAGTGGCTAGTTAACCCTATAATAAATAAACTTGGACCTATAATGTAGCCACTTACCCATATAAAATTGTGACTTATACATGTGTAGTGGCTAGTGCCGATCTTACCTATCCATCAAGGCTATTTCTCTCCCTGTACTTGTACTTATAGACCCCCACCAATTGGGTCCATATCCATAATATTCTTGCTCCAATCATCCCATCCAAAATGTACCATAGAATAAAGGGCTTGATACCATGTTACATAGACATCAACAAAACATGTGTCATCAATCTATGATTTGATAAGCAACTCTTCATAATTAGGAATTATCTTCATTAGCTATGGCTCTGGAAGCAAAAACTTAGAATCTTATCACCTATACCTCAAGAATGGATTTGGAATCCCTTGTATCAATTCAAACTACCTATGAACCTTATCAAAAGGGATGAGGTCAGTCTCACCCTCTCTCTTCCCAAAAATGTAACTATATCTCTGCATCGATAAAATGTGTCAAGTATAGTGTGCCCACCTCAAAAAGCTGACAGATGGCCTCCAAACCACATCTCCAACCACCAAGGATCTAATTCCCCTCATAACTAATCAATATCTCATACACCTCCTTTAGCTCCTATGAGCATGTAATCACTCCTCCATCATATGAAACCCACCCTAAATTCCATATGGGCATATCCATCTCATGGCAACCCCATTAACCTCAAAACCTAGATGTGATCATAGGCCTAGTAGTGTAGCATAAAACCCACACTGATGTCATATCTCTTGTGAGCTCTAAACACCCACAACTCCCTATATATATTAATAAAATAGGGACCCACCCAAATAAAATGCAACCTAATAATATCTCCACAAATACACCTAACAATAGATAGGGAAACCTCTCACTACTTGAACATGGAACCTAAAAGTAGGAGATCACCATCATCATCATAATCATTAACTTTTTGTCATCTATGGCCATCTAATACAAAGGTCTATATCTAAATCCTCTAGCTTGTCACCTGGTGAAGGCTTGATCCTCACCATATAGGAGCTCGATGTGCTCATCTTTCTTTTCCCTCTTTATGTGATATATAAGCTCCCCCCAAATGGGCTACTATGTGATCCTATGTATATCCTCTATCAAGATAGTCATCTCACTAATTAATAAGAGAAATGTGTTCATGTTTGGATCCCATCTCTTGATGAGGGTCATGATCATAACCACATCTCATGGCATGTACTGGTAATGCATCATTGATCTAAGGTGAACCACCTTTATGTGAGGCCAATTCTCATCTATCATCCCTTAGTAGATATCTACAAAGATATAAAGAACCTAATCCCATATCTAGATCTGATCTCATGCTTGAAAAATTTAATATAGCAAACACACTTAGTTTTTTATAAACTAATTTGCCCATGGATAACATCCTTTCACCCTACTTCACCTACATAGTTGTACCTAAACTCTCTATACAAATAACATCTACATCTTTTCTTTTAAACTACCTTAAACCCAAGCTACCATTCGCATTCTAATGCTAAAACATTTTAAATTCACCAATTGCTTTTATCAAACACACTTAGCCATTTGATCAACTATTGACAGTCACTCGAACCAAAAATAGTCAAGCCCCCATTTGGTTGATAGTCATCAATAGTCAATAGTTAGATATGACTTTTGATAGTCGAGTATGACCATGACGGTCACTATGTGTAACCACTAACAACAAAACCCTATCCCTACCTACCCAAACCTACCTAAACTACCCATATCTAATAACTAATCACTGTAAATGTATCTTCTACCCTACGCCTAACCCACCTACCTTCCTAATTTTGATTTTTACCCACAAATTTTAATAGTACCAACCTCAAAACCTAATTCCTAGGGAAAACCCAAAACCCTCCCAAACCAAAATCAACCAAACTTAATTTTACCAAAAATGACCAAATAAAACTAATCTACCAAATTGATATATCCCCTACCTCATTCCTTGACCATCATCAAAGAGAAATCTTCGGTCTCACTACCTAATCATGGCCCTATCCACCCTACATGCTTGATCCAACACTCTAGTCAAACTCAACACAAATCTCACACTCAACCAATTAGTAACTTCCCTATCAACACTCTTGCACAAAATGCCAAAGTATAAGCACTCACTATCAATAGTCAAGAGTTAAAAATTAAATGAAAAAAATGACTCACCATTTTCACTTTTAACCTCCACACTTTTAGGGTTTATCCTTAACCATTGATAGTTAGGGTCACTACCAACATTCAAGTTTGTGACCCCTGATTGGTGATGGTCAGGATGCCCACTTTTTAAATTTTGGGCACCTACATACCCTAGTACCCACCTTTGGAGATTAACTTCTCTACTTACTTAACCAACCATGTCCACCTTGATGTTGGCCATTTTTTCCCAAATTATAACATATTTTGTGATAACCTTACCTTGGTCTTTTTTATCATACTGACCAACATAGCCATGTTAAACATTTGAATTTTCACTACCTAGTGTACACCAAACCATTTATGTTTTTCCTAGGAGAAATTCATACCTCATATACCTAAGAAAACACCAACCCTATCTAGGAGACTTGATAAGAATAACCTAGTAATCTATGCCAAAGATTGTGGCCGAGTTACCCCATCACTAGTCTTTTTAGAACCAACCTTATTTTTACCAACCATGACAACTTAGTTTATGCACAATCTTGGGTATCACACTTAGTCACATTTTGTGTGTAATTTTTCACTTCAAATTCCCAACCACACTTATCACTAACCTTGTGAATCATCATAAATCACTTTTCAAACCCACACTCAATTCAATTTCACTTCATCAACTCCCAATTTAAGGGGAAACATATCCTCTAATACTTAGGGTAAGAAAACATTCAAACCATAATCTCTTTTTATTTTATATATTTTTAACACAAACTACATAACAAAAAGAGGAAAAATTTAGACACTGAAAAACCACACATAATGGTTCTAGATGTCAAAACACCCTTATATCAGACTATTACCTAACCTTTGATCATAACCTTGAGTCAAGTTAGCTAACTAGATAAACCAACTCACTAACCTACATTTTTCACCCAACTACCGATGGTCATAATTATTGTTGATGATCACCTTGACTATTGATGGTTAGGTCACTACCACTTGAGCACTCAAACTTGGTCCGTGTGCAAACCCAAGCACATCACAATTTAATTCATGTAGCGAGCTAATGAATCAAAAATTAAATTTGTGTAACATGTTTCACCCCTTATATAACCTACACCTACATCTATTTTTCATATAAAAGAGAGGATAAGGAGGTAAAAAAATCCATCATTGATTCATCTAGAGAGTCAAGAATTTTAGCAATCAAGCTATCAACCAACAGTCATTAGGAGCTTCTAACATCAAGAAATTATTTATAGGTCTTCCCTCCAGCAAGTCAACAATTATGACAAAGACCTGAACCTCTATCAAAATTATTCTTTAGGCAAAGTATCATTACTATACCAAAATTATTTCTTAGTCTACCATTAGCCATCAAACAATAAACTACGTACTTTTTGTATTTAATTTTTTTTATCTGGTTTATGACATCTTTGCCTGAATCAAACCCTTATACATAATATCTTACAACCCCCTAACCTTAACTAGATCTCCAATCACTTATTGACCAATTTTATAGCCCTTTTTTGAACACCTTTATAACCCACACTAATCATTGATGGTCACCCAGACCACTGATGGTCACCTTAACCGTTGATGGTCATCCCAACCATTGAAGATCACTATGGTAGGAAATCACAACAAGATATTTCCACCTACTTACCCTCAACCAAATTACACTTTCTATCTGTCTACCCATTCATAGAGACCCCACCAATTTTTTGAACCTAACTTGACCTATTTATCACTAGTATTGACCCACTTATTGCTATAATTGGTTTATTTCCTTTACCAAACATTTATTTCTTCATGTATTCCTTTCCAGTCTTTTCTATCATTTGATGCAAGTAATTCATCTTTATTTATTTCATCTTAACTCTTCTAATAGAGTGTATTAACACCTCTTAGTATGCTCATCTTTTTGGATCTAGTTCACACTAGGAAATCCACCTTGCTATTCATTTAATAACCCCTTTGTTTTAGTTTTTTCTTATCTACAGGTCATTCTTCCCAAGACAAAGAGGATCTCTTCACAATCATCTATATCACGTGTGCAAAAACAAATAGGTTATTTTACCATACTTGTATTTACTTTCTTACTTCTTCTTTAACTAGAAAATAAACTAAAATTGAGAGAAACAATATGCTTCTCCCTCTACAAATAAAAATCTGATTTAAGATGTTAAACAACTTAGTAGTAGCACTATGACTTCCATCCCATCTTTAGATATGAATTAACTTGAAGGAAACAAAGTTTAAATGGGTTAAATTTATGAAGAGAGTGAGCTATAAGAATTCAAATAAAATGATTTATCACTTCAAGGTAGCCTTATATTCCCTCTAATTATTATGGACCTGAATGTTAAATCCATAAATAAAGGGACTACCCTAGTAGTGGTTAAAACTGAAAATGCATTACTTCAATGTAATTACCCGCATACTTATACCACATATGACAAGTTAAAGAGGTAATTAACATGGGAATAACCATTCTCATTTCTCCTTGTCAATGAATATAAATATTTAAATTCTACCAAAGGATCCATCTCAGTCAAGAATCAACCAATAATTGATCCATCTTATGGCTATAACAAAGAAGAAATCCTAGCCAGGTTGGACATTTAATTAATTTTTGTATATGAGGAGGCCAAAACCCATACCTCACATCAATTAAAGGTATGGGTTGAGATATATTATTTGACCTATCCCAAGTGCTTTGTGTAAATTAACTCTATACACATTACTATTTTTTTCAATTTGGATTTGATTAATCTGACTAGGAATAACATTGATAAATCTCTATGGGATATCGTACATGAGCATATATGGTAGCATATGCATAAATACATGTTCCCTTATCCTTCTTAAAATCCTTGTAACATAGTTTTTTAACTAAATTTAGACATACTCTTACTTGTAGGAACCTCTACAAATATCTTTCTCCTTTCCTTCCCTATTTCATCTTTTGCTTTTCCATTTCTTGTCCCTTATTATTAGGGTAGTTTGTTTTCTTGTTTTATTACTTTTTTAGTCCATATATTTTGTTTTAAAGTTCTCTCTCCTTGTCAATAATTGATGGAATGAAAGTTCTTTTGGTAAGTAAACAAAATGAATGTCACTCAAAGCATAAAAATTAATATTTCTTGAACACTTACATAAAACTATCATGATTCTCTTATATATTTTTAGATTGATAAAGGCCAATGATTATTAATAGAGTGTGTGGATTTATAAAGGTCTATTCTCTCATTTTCAGCCATCTAAGTATTTAATTGAAAATATTTGAAGAAAAATGTAGTATTATTTTAATTATGATTTGTCTTAAGGTGATCATGAATTTTTTTATTTTCCTCTAGCCCATGGATTCGTCCCCAACCCTTAATGGAATAAAAAAAAAAAATTATCAAAAATATCAAATAAGTTAAGGAAATTGAAATTAAAAGGTAAATTCTGAGTTCTCCTCAAAAGGGTGATCTTGGCAATCTCCACCATAGGCTTTTTGACTTGGTTGAAAGTGGAGTAAGGCATTTATAGGGGATTAGAGGCATCTCTATCATGGATATAGATGCCTAGATGGTATTGGATCAATGCTCACACCATTCCACCCAAGTGAAATTTCAAAATATTCTTTCTTTCATAAGTTATAATTCTCTTTATGAAAATATATATTATTAGCTATCTGCATGCAATATAATGGAATTGATCGTTAAAATCACACACATATATGGTATTTAAATGGGATTAAAAATGAGTATGCCACACATTAAGGCATAATATAGTTATTTTATTTTCTCATTTTAGCTCAAGTTGTCATTAACAACTAAAGTTTGTTGTTTGGATGCAATAACAAAAAAAATTAGATTCTTGAGATACTCAGGAGTATCTACTAGGAGTTGCCATTTATTGTGCCTTCACTAACATGACCCATTTTCAAACTAAAGTCATGTACCCTCTTTTTTTTTGGGAGTCTGATCTCTCCTTTTGGGAAGAGTTTTAGTGGTTTGCCTATTTTAATGTGCCATCTAGGTGAAAAGTTCCAAGTGGCTAAATTTTCTTCATTTATAATGCTTTTTCTTATTATTAGTCCAAGTTTTACATCTAGAATTGTTAAGATCTATTGTCAAAATTACTGTGAACTTTTCTAGATTTTTCAAGACCTTGGTAATCTTCCCCTTGACAATTAGGCCTATAATTCTCTTATTTCATGTAATACTAGATAAATACTTGTAATGATTAAATTTAGAACACTAGTCAATTATTCACACTATGGCCTTTGATAATAGGTGCCAGGCCTTAATTGAGCCTTTAAAATAGTGAGTTTTAATGAAAAATGACTAAGCATTTATAATATAGCATTATAAAGACATTCATAATCTAATTTTAATTCAAATTGATGAGACGTTCAAGGATTTTAAGCATTAATATTTGAGCTTAAGAAAATGGTCTATTTTAAGGACTTTTGGTGATTTTGTAATTATCTCCTCACTTTGAAATTAAGGTGGTTTAGTATTTTAAATTATTACTATTAAGGTATTTGTTCATATGAAAATAAATTTACTATATAAATTTATTCATTGATTGGAAATCCTTTATATTTTTGTGTTTTCTCGAGTAAAGCATTATAATTTATGGCCTTCTCTAACTTAATCATTTCACTTATTTTTTTTTCATGTTTTCCCCCCTAGATCTTTCCACATGTCACTATCACATTATTTCATAGTTTAAGTGCTGCCCAAATTTGTTTCAAGTTTCCCTTGAGGGCACCAAGATCATGCCATGTGGCATGATATTAGTGACCCAACTCAGTGGGTGTTAGGAATTTATATAAACTTTTCCCTAGGGCACTGAAGTCGCTAGTTCCCAACAAGATAACAAACTAGCATTTCATATAAGACTGAGCTCTTGCATGCTCACCCAAATAATGTGACAAGAGACTTGTTCTCATGGGTTATGTTTCATAGTAACACACTTATCATTTATTACTGTTTATTCATATATCTTAATTACAAACTAAACAAAAAAAAACAAATGTGGACCTTATGTCAATGATGTAAACAAACATGATTATGAAGATAGCTATCATGAGATTAAAATTATGTGTTACACATGTTCAGATAATGTAGGTTTTATTCATTATATTCATAGATGAACCACAAGTTACATAATAAATTTACCAATAACTCAATGTTGAAACTTAACGAACAACCATAGTATAACATCTAAACTAAAGTAATTTCCATGATTTAACTATTTAAAAAATTGATCATTACATAATACCAATGTTTGATAGCATTACAAATATATACATATGGGTATTTATACCTAGTTTTCCTTGACTAAGTTATTACATTAATTACGACAGTTTTAGTGACTAGCCTATGATCTCCATTAGACTAAGAGTCATAGAAGTTATTTACTTGTTTATCCCTAAGGACCAAGCCTTTACACCTCTAAATTTTCATTTGATGTTGGATATTTGTTACCAAATGTACTCCTTCATATAGTCCAGTGAAAAACTCATGTATGATTGAAGTCTATTCTATCTTTGAGAATCACTCCTCAATCATTTCCCACTTCCTTTGTGTATCCCATGTCTTTTACTGATATACCAAGTCCTCCACTCTCATGTCCTCCATTTATTATGCCTCTCCTTTGAATGGGTCTTATCATGCCATGGTATTATGGACCATTGTATTTCATGCCATGGTATTCCCATACCATGCTCATTCTGCACCATAATTCAAAATACTTAGTCAAAATTAGGAGTCTAATAGTGGGGAATTGGTGATCAATGTACAAATAGTGTTGTAGGATCTAAGGCCCACAATGCTTCCACATAGTGACATCATGGAAGCCTAGGTGGGTGGGATACTTTGAAGGGGAGCCTTGAGCATATAGGTTATGGAAATAATTTGGATCCCCATAATCATGCTATATGGCATAATTACATTTAATCCAAGAGAATCACATAAGTTGGGATGATGCCATGTGTCATCATTACATGAACCTAGATCAATAGACTATCATACTAAGGTCTTAACCTAGTAGTAGTGTTCCATGTGGAAATGGACTACTAGCTTGTTATTGATGCCCATTTTACCATCATGCCCAAACTGGTTACATGAAAATCTTATGTTTTATGTGATGTAATCCAAAGAATTTAAGTGCCTTAATGAGATTTATATAGCTCAATATAAATTATACATTCAAGATATTTTGTTAAGAATTTGATTTATATGGTTATGATTGTTATTTATATGAGTTGATTCATCATGATTATCTATCAATTTAAACTTATAGTGAGTGTGTAGTCTAGTGTTTTAGATAATTGTAGTTAGGGTCTTTGGTTTAAATATTTTAGACTATATGTGTATTTATCAAATGTTTTATTTCATTATTGTGGACTATTAAATTATGTACTCAGACTCAATAATGGTCTTAAAATTGATGCTTTCTAGAAATTCCTTAGTCTTTTCCATTTTCTAGGTTAACTTGTTGACTTTTCATTTGAAATTTACTTTTCCTTCTATTTTTGTAGGTTTTTCTTTCTTAAGACCCAGTTAAATGAGATCGTGCCATGTGACATAATCCCATTCACCTAAAAGCATGGCTAATTTAAATGACTTAGGCTTTTTCTAATTTTTTTTATTTATTGAGGTCTCGAGATCATGACACATGGTGTGATCATAGGGATCTGGGGACCCAAACAAGTAATAACTAGTCAAAAAATCCCTTGAGAGCTTGAAATCCCATGATGATTCCATGTGAAATCATCATATAGATTAAAGAATTAGAATAGTGTATACAATAATTAAGGACCTAGGAAATCCCTATGTAAACCTAAGATCTAAATGATTTCCACATGGTGACTATTTAAAATCCCATACTAGTGGAGTATCTTAATGGTCATGATATTTCAGGGCTTAGATCAATGACTTAGGAAAGACTAAAGATTAAAATTCAAGGTCAAAGAATAAAATGTGGAAAAGCATGATTGATCCACATGGCCACAAGAGGAAAACCCAAGAACATTAAGTGAATGGGTGATGGATAGTTGGTAGGGATTAAATAAAAGTCCAAAATGAATGGATTTTTTGAGGTGGCTCAAAGAAAGCCTGATATGGCAAGAAAATCACTCGATTGATTGAATAAACATGCCTAATCATCATAAGGGCCCCAATAACTAAGTTTGGTGGCCATATAGTCCATCAAGGCCATAATAATACATATTATAATGAAAAATAAAAAAAATCATGAGAGGACAAAATTATCCTTTACAAGGTACATATTTCAACTACAAGCTTTAATATGGAATGACTATGAGCTTTAATCATAATGTGGTAGGCATGTTCAGATTTTGTTGAGGAGATAATGGACAAGAATTCCATCTTGAGAGAGTATGATGATTTTATAAAGCTTCAAGTCATGGAATAGTGGGTGAATCTATCATAAAATTTCAAACACATTTAACCACCTTTTTTAGTTATCATTGAGTGCTTGTAAATGCCCCATTAGTGGTAATTACAAATTAAAATTAACATTTCTTTAGACTAGAGTGTATTTATAAGATCAAATCTTATGTGGTAATAGGGGTTAGATCTTAAATTAAGGAACTACACTTATTACTCTAGAAAATTTATTTATTTAGTCAACTACATCTATTTAGCTCCCTTAGGGTAGACTCGGCCAGACATTTCCTGCCTTTTAGTTTAGTCTTTTTTTATTGCTATGAAAATAAAATCTAAAATGGACTGATTGTTGTAAATCTCACCCTTTATAATAAAAAAATAATATCTTGATACTTTGATTATTGTATATCCAAGTGTATATATCATGCACATGAATATGGTGTTTATGATCCTCTTTGTTTGTAATAATTTATCCTCAAAATCTTGCACCATCCTTTATTTGGAGTTGTACTAGGTCTAACTCAACTAAGGACTAGTTCTATGGGATTTTCTTACTTAGAAATCTTATTTTCATTTTATTCACCATAATTTTTGTTCCCTTCTCCTTTTCTCTTTCTTTTATTAGTGTTTTAGTTTAGAAGTGAATTCAATTTGATTTTACAATCATATATCTTGATTGCTTGGTCTGGTTTGTCACTACTTTAGAAATTTTAAACATAAAAGTGATGTAATAATAATATAATATTATAGTTTCCCTAGTTTAATCCATCATTTGGAGTCAGATTCACCAAATCCTCTTGTTATGGAATGGTCACAATGAGTCAACTAGGTTATCTTGCACACCAAGACTAGGTAGAATAAACCTTGGAGAGTTCTTATGATATCCTTGCAAGAGGGGTTATAATGTGTTAAAACCACTAGGACCTATTTATTTTTGGACATTCCAAAATAACCATCAATAACATTTATCTTAGATGTCTATCCAAGGAAGAAGCTAAGGAATTCATGATCTGCTTCAATGAAAAATTAGGTAACGACCATCCTTCAAGGACTACAACTACACACAAAATTATAAGAATTGTTTACTATTGGCCCACTCTTTTCAGAGATGTCCATGCCCATGTTTTTTCATTCAATTAGTGCTAAACCTTCTCTAATAAGTGAGTTCATGCTACAATGCCTTTGTAGCCTATGATAGAAGAACATCCTATCATAAAATGAGGACTTGACTTCATTGGAGTCATCAATATAAAATCATTAGTTGACTATAAATTCATACTTAAAATCATTGATTACTACAAAAATATGGACAAAGGAAGTGGAGAAAAATAATAACACAACCAAAGAAGTCATCAAATTCCTTGAGGAAAACATAATAACATGATTTAATACCCTAGTTCCTCTAGTCTATAAGAATGGGTCCATGTTTGAGTCAACTAAGCTCACTGAATGAGGTTATAAAATGGGATTACCTTTAGGTTCTCATAAAAATACTACCTACAAGGGAATGGTTTGGCTGAGTTAACTATCAAGAACTTGATTGATGTGTCATTAAGAAGTTTATCAAAAAAAATCCTAGAGACTAGCATTTACTATTGAAATATGCTCTTTGGACTTATCGCCCCAGATATAAAAAATCCCTTAAAAGATCTTTTTTTCTGCTAGTATATGGGTTATATCCCATATTCCCAATAAACCTTAAGTTTATAACTTAAAATTCTAGGTAAGAGGACATGAAGGACACTAAAAAGGCATACTCAATGCTATCAAACAATGTCTAATTGGAGGATGCATGATAAGAGGATCTACAAAACTTTAGTAGACATCATGAAATATTCAAGAGATGGTTTGATAAAAAGGAAAATGTTAAATCATTTTAGATATCTGACTTAGTATTATTATAGGACAAAACACATGAGAATAAATGGTAGCACTTAAAACTTGACCCACTCTGGATTGGCCCATACAAGATCTCTGAGTTTTTGGGGTAGAATGAATTTTGATTGAAATACGTTGAAGGGAATCACCTCCTACTACTTATGAATGGATAATTATTGAATCATTAATTCTTGGTTATCCCTTCCAATATAATTTTATAGTAGGCTCAGGTACAAAGGATGGTGATATAAACATTAGATTAGAGATAGTTAGTTTACTTTAGTTATGTGTTTACTTATATTTTGTCATGATTTTGTATTTTTGTTCTTTATTTTTGTTTTGTTATGTGTTTTTTTTTATTTGGGGATTTTTGTTTTTTTCTCCTTACTATCCGTGTAGTGGTTGTATCTTATTCTCATGATTCAAATTAAGAATCACCTAAGCTAGTTCTTATAAGATATAATCCAATCTAAATTTTTGTCCCCATGTTCCTGAGTTTGATCACTTCAAAGTTTACAAGGAACTAAAAGCATAGTCCCGAAATTGGAAGGTAAAAGACAAGCCCCCATTATTGAACAATGTGATAAGCAAAGTAACTTTGATTGATACACTAAAAGGATTAGGAGTCACTGATTTAAAATTGAGCAAGTGAATTGAGAAAATATTTATTTTAATAAATGTCATCACAATAATTAAAAGGAAAAAGTTAATCACAATCAAATACCTAAGTAATCAAAGGACCTTCCTGGTGTAAAGATTTCATTTAACCATTCTTACACCTTGGCCATATTGGTCCTCAAACCTCATATATTAAGCTAAAGAAACATCAAAATGAAAGAAAGTTTGAATATCATGAAAATGTAAGTTTCTTCCTAAGAAAGAGTGATTTGGGAAACCTCCATTGCAGAGTTTCTAGCCTAGCTAGCAATAGAATAAGGCCTTGAGTTGGACCAAAGGCATATCTACTAGGGTTATAGACACATGGTTGGTAGTATAAAAATTCCAAATCCTTCCTTTCCTTATCCAAATTTTACAAATAAATTACCTTTCAAGGATATATGAGTACCTAATATAAGTCTAAGCTTACCCAGTGGGTTTAAAATAATATTAAAATAAATCTTTGCCTAAAATAATCCTTTGAAAGAATCATGGCCCAATATGTTGTCTATTGAATGAAAATTAAGCACTCTCTTTTCCTCTAAGTTTATCTAAAGCAAGATTTAGTTTCTTATCTAAAAAATCAGTAATGGAAACCCACAGTATGGGTTCTAAACATTGAGACATATTTTCCCTATAGTAGTCATCATTTTTTGTGACCAACACACCCTATTTTCAATTTTTAAATGAATGCCCTCTTTGAACTTAAATTTCATTTTAAAGTCTTGTTTTGAAATGAATCAGCCTAAGTCTAAGTTGGAAGTGATTATCTTAAGTCTGATTTTTTAGTTCAAAATGAAGTCTTGATATAATTCTAAACTAACCACGTGTTCCCAAAGTTAATCTAAGTAATTAACTTGATAACTAAGTCTAAATTTTGAAATTGACACATTTATTAAATATATTTCATTCATATATATATATATATATATATATTAGTGTTATACGGTTCATAAAATTAATTATTTGATTTCATGGACTAAATGAACTAACTTTAGTTTTTTCCCAAGGTCATTTGTTCTTCTCAAGATTATTCTATCTTCATAGAGAAACCTTTCCAAAGCTTACTTGATCCACCTCAGAAGGATCCCCTATAATAAGAGTGAATTTTCATACTTCATAATTTTTCCAAAGTTTCCTTACACAAACCATCACCAACCTTCTATTTTACACCTAGATCAAATGTAAAATTTAAGAGCATCTAGGTCCCTATAGTTTAAATTTAAATATTTAGGTACTATAATTTAAATTCTAGCAGCTACATCCTAAGCTTTATGTTCATTACACATGTTGGCACCTAAATTCCTCATGAAGGATTTTCAAAATGACTAATTTGTTTTATTTTATAGGTATCAATGTTCATGGGATTGAGATATGTGTCTTCATCTTGATTATTCATGGATTACGAGGAAATGGTTATATGTCCTTTTCACCTTAGCACTTGAGCAACTATGATTATTTCATGTGTCCTCATCTTGTTTACTCACTTCTGTCAACTTAAATAGCTACGGAAATGACTTAGAAATCATTAATATTAACAATATTGAGTCACATGTCTTAATCTCATTCATTTGGAGAAAAATAGTAAAATGGATCCTATAAGCCCTTGGATTAATGAGATTTTTACATGTGTCAACATCCTACTTAGCTATGGATAAAGTCATGAGGCACATATTCTAAAGATAGACCATCATTCAAATAAGTGAGGTCCATCTATGTGGTATCATCCCATTAAATTTCAACTTGTAGACAACCAAGAATAAAATGGAACCTGTGAGCCCCTAAATTAATGGGATCAGGCCACATTTATGTATCTCACTAAATCATGATGAAAATGCCAATGATATAGTAAGTAATTTTGATCCCAATAAAAGAATGAGAAAATGCCAAGTGTCATACTAAAAGTAAAAAATATGTGGGACAAAACAAATTTAAAACATGAAGATACGTCTCTTGATTATGAAAAATATATATCAAACATTTTAAAGATGACTTGGCATCAAAATCAATTTTAATCCACAGACTAAAGGTAAGATCCACACTAGTCCTGAATGAGCAACAAATTGATGAGTGTCATAATCCCAAGAAGATCTAATTAGACACTTATTTTGTCTTCATAACATAAGTGAAATACATAGAGGTGGGCCCTAAAAGCATTATAGCATGACTTTTTTATTTTTAAAATGACTGAGTAGTCAAAGACATTATTAAAGTTCTATGTGGTCTATCCCTCAGTATTTCATAGTCCCATAGAGGCAAAAGAAGCATGTTCTCCCTACACTTCCTACTCATAATAATAAAAAAGTAACTCTTCCATGAGTATTTTATCAACTTGGAAAATTCTGGCCTTGTTTACTAATCATTGGTATCTCAGTGGAGCCTACCATAACTATTAAGATGTAGTATATAATAGACCTCTTCTTGGTGCTCTTTAGTGGTCCATGGAATTTCATTTTGTCTTATCTATTATAAAATGAGGAATATTCTAAAATAAATATGTTCTACCATTTCATGCCATGATGGCCAAGAGGTAGGTATCATAAATATTATATCCAAGACCCATCTCTCTCTTTTATATATACCAGTAATTATGATTAGAAGGGTTGACTCTGTTTGCAAATACATGCTATTAGAATAATTCAAAATTGATTTTATTGTACATGTGTTTGGTGGCACTAAAGGTATTCCACTTTATTTCTTATTTAATAGAATAAAATTACTATTATAAGCCTATAATTTGTGATTTTATATAGAGTTTATGTATTAACTAAGATGTGATTCCTCTATTTTATTTAGGTTTATCGATTCCTTTTAATTTATTTGAAGTCTGTAAGAATCTGTGTGTAATTAAATACATACATATGTGTGTTTCATTCATTAAATAATTTTTATAATTAAGCATTTTTACTTTATCCCTATGTTAGTGAAGCCTAAGTCATCCTGAAACTTAGTAATCAATGGTGAGATTGTAACTATACATGTTTTCATCGTGGAAGCATTTATGTTTCCCATTTAATAATAAAACTTTATTTCTACCTTAACCTCCCTCTATTTGATGTTTATTTGTGAACAAATGATCTTTCCATTTATTTATAAATAGTTAAGTGAAGTGAAGTAAAGCTCTAAAATTTTAATATGTTATAATTGGTCTAGTTAGAAGTGTAAAACTTTCGTGACTCAATGATAAAACTAGTATTGGACATATGGTGGTAGCACTACATCTCTTAGAGATATATTCCAATTATGTTATTTAATATATCCCAATACTTAAAACTTGTACCCTAGATCATCTTAGTAATAATCCTATAATTGAGAGGACATAAATCCCCTAATCATTTCCAATCTCACTTAGTACATCTAACCTAATAGGTGTAGTTGGGATGGAGATCTTGGACCTAAAAATAGGTTTATTTTTATTAATCCAAGTGATAAAAGCTATTCAAAACTTAAACACATATCCATATTATATTTATAATCTATAATATCACCATCATGGTTAAAATCATAATATCCATATAAATTAGCATTATTAGTGGAATAATAAAAAAAATCAAAATTTATAATTCCTTTGTTAAAACTAAGCATACATTTTACTAATTTCCAATTATCCAAATATGGATCCTTCAAGAATTTTGAAGAAACACCTACTACAAATCAAATATGTGGCCTAGTAATAGTGAGATAAATCATTGTATCAATAATTTGTCTATAGAGAGTGGGGTTAACTTTATCAAAAGCAAGTTTTGGATCAATCCTAACACAAAATTTAATAAGATTAGATGTAATATTAAAATAAATAATATTAAATTTTGAAAATAATATCATGTGCATACTGATATTGTGATACAACAGTTCATTTTTCATCTTTAAATATAACCATTCCTAAATAATGATGAAGAATGCCTAGATTAGTCCTTTCAAAATTATAACTTCATTTACTTTTATATTTAATAATTAAACAAATTATATCTTTAGTAATAAGAATATCATTAACATATAATACAATTTGTAGACACCTAAAACTGGCCACTAATAACCTCTAACTAGGCTTTTGACCAATTTCTACCAAAGTGCATAATTTGGCTAAAAAAAACTAAAGTGCATTAAATGAGTTGAAATTGATATATTCAAGTGCCATTTTTGGCTAGACTATCATTAAATGGGATAATGTAATTTATGGGCCAACTAACTTTGATCAGATCATTTTGAGTTAAATTGCTTATTTCACACCTAGGTGCCATAAATTGATCTTTTCTATCAAATTTATTGCATGAGAAAAATGCCTTTATTATTTGGTATTGGTAACATCCTAAATGAGATAATGGATCAAACATATCTAACATTGACTTCCAATTGTAATCCAATCAAATTTTGGACTAATAACAAGGCATTCTGATCAATTTGAGTAATTTGTGCACAAAGTGCTTAATCATGCTTAAGAGATAGTTAAACCAAGTTTGAGCTTAATTAAGAATTCCATGGAAACTTGTTGAATACTTATTTTTAGAAATGAATATTCAATATCTATATCATCAGGTGACCTCATTTCTTGGGAAAAACATCCCTAGGCCTTAAATGTTACAAATATCAAGATTCATGACTCTGATGCCTCATCAAAGACCTCCATGCCTGTTAATTTCCCCTGTATCCCAAATATTGATGAGCATATTTATAACTTTTAATTTAATAATTGGATTAATCCTTAGCCACACATCTCAATCTCGAGATGGATGGTTCAGGTTAATTCTAGCCATTTTCCAAAATTTATAAATAAGAGGCCTTGCCACATGAATTTTAAGCTTAATTTGTGCAAAGTTACCATGTAAAATTGATTCCAAGAGTTCTCGCATGCCAATTTTATGATGATAAAATATTTATCCAAGCCAAGATAGAGCCACAAGGTGCCAAAGAGAAGAGGAGATAGCCAAGCCTCCTTTGATGAAGACTTCATGAGCACAAGCCGAACAAGCCACTACAACAAGCATTTGAAACATCCAGAGAAGGTAAAGGATATTTTTTTATTTACTTTTTATTTATGTTTTTTATTTTTTTTTGTTATTAAGATCATCCTAATAACTAAGCCTAGAGATGTATGCTAATTAGTGTGTTTTTATCAATTTTTTTACATTTTTGGACTAACACAATACTAATCACTTTTTTTAAGTCAAATTCATAGTTCACATAATGGCATACCCAATGGGACTGCACCCCACAAATTTGATCAAATAACACCTACAAGTAACATACTAACTATATTTATGCAGGATCTTAGAGTGTGGAAGAAAAAAAGGTGAAGATTTGAGTAAAATTATTATTTTTTGGAGCTCACAGTTTTGTTTTTGAGACTGTGTAGTTCAAATCCCAAATCAACCTAACTTGACCCAACTCACCCTAACTGAGATCCCAACTCAGCTTGACTTAACCCAAGTCACCCTAAATCAAATCCTAAATAAGCTTGACTTAACCCAACTCACCTTGACTTAGATCCCAACTCGGCCTGACTTGACCCAACTTGCCTTAACTCAGATCCCAACTCAGCCTGACTTGACCCAACTTGGCCCAACTTGGATTCCACCACAACTTGACTTAACCCAACTCACCCTGACTTAGATCCCAACTTAGTTCAACTTGACCCAACTCAACTCAACTCGGATCCCAACTCAGCCTGACTCAACCCAACTCTCCCTGACTCAGATCCCAACTCGATTGTGTGAAACCCAAGAGCTAAAAGACTATTTTAAAAGGCTTGGTTTGGGGTCATACAAACTCCATTTTGGATGATTATTTTTTTAAACCATGTTCTATTTTCTAAATTTTTAGAATCTAACATTAGTTTAACTTAAATTTTCATACAGTTATTACAAAGTTTTGAAAATATATTTGGATGTTTTTAATCTAACACATTTGATTTTGGGGTGATGCCTTAAGGGTAGACAAGTAACCAACAGATTTAAAATTTGATAAATCATGTTTTATAACACCTTTTGAATGCTTTTAAACTAAATTAGGAGCCTTGTTTTGGTGCTTAATGAAACATTTAGAGGCTTAAGTGAAGCCTTTCAAAGTTATAACTTAAGACTAAGGGGTCAAATAAACACCACCAAATATTTTATTTGGGCTTAAAATTGAACATACTTATCAATTTTGTTTCCATTGTTTCAATTGAACAAAATAAAAATATGTTGCATGTATGATCTTCCATTTATCCCCTTTAGGGAACCCTTGGAATCAAAAGTGATTTCCTTATTTGTAAATTGCCAAGTCTAAGACATAAAAAGAATTTCATCTAAAGCACTCCCTAAACACTAGTCAAAGTTTGGATGACCTTGAAAATGACCCTAAAGTCTTTCTATTTTAGTCTTATATTTCATGCAAACTTGTCTTATGAGGGGGACATCATTACCTCCCATGAGTTCTTTAGGGAAGCTTTAACCTAGGGTTTCATCTCCCAACATTGACTTCACTTACTCCTTCAGAGTTGCATACAAGACATATCAACATTTAGACATCACACTACACTAAGTGAATAGTACAATGTAGTGGTTGCAAAAAGACTATACCTTTTTACAACTAATCAATGATGTGGTCACTCAATTTATGTTCTTATCTTATATATCATTTGACATGAAAGTCATTGTGTAATTGATTCCCCTAGAAACATTAGAAAGCTTGATAGTTTAATCAAACCCACATTGCCATACCCTTGTTAGGATTTGGATGATTATACTTGGTGTATTTTGGTCTTTTTTTCTTGGTATGTTTTGAGATTGAAACTTGTTTGTTTTTTCATAAGTGATGTTAAAAAAATGTATTTGAGTTGAGGGTAGTGTTATGCTACCCAAATCATGTCAAAACATTTTGATCCTTTTGATTCTTTGAAACATAACATAGATCACATCATTCAAGCATGATTACACTATTAGATTAATCAATTTGTTTCAATACTAGTTTACCTTGTATCAAAAACCATTGTTTCAAACCATTTTATGTATACCATTTAGACCTTTGTCTTGTGATGTCATGCTATCCAATCTTGTCTAGCTTATTCGGTCAAATCCTAGTTTTCAACATTGAGTTTTCAATCATCCTTGTCAAGTTTGGATTCAAATATTGATTTATTTCTATTTAGGCCTTAATTCATGGGGCTGATACATCGATATTTCTATTTTAGGTTGCATAACATAGGTTAATCGATTACCTAGATTTAAAAACTATTGATGGTTTGTTTGTTCAATACCTATCCTTATCATTGTTTGTGCCTTTATTTAGGAAAACATGGTCTTTCTTCAAAGATAATTTTGTCTTATGCCTTATGCCAACTGATCTGTTTATGTTTGATTCCATGTGTCGATTTTATGTCAAAGTTGTTTCCATACTTGTTAGATTAAATCAAATCACATGATACCTTTGTTTCAAGTCCAGATTTTGATGCCATTTGGTCAAAAGTCCTAGCATATGCCTATTTATTTGAGCCTATCTTTTGACTCCACATTTGGACAAAAGACCTAGTAACTCAACTTTTCCCTTTCCTAGTTTGACATTTTTTGGAAAACTCTGACTTAGACCTTTGACATGCTAGTTTTTATTTAGATGCTTGACCTTTTATGCGTCTAACATTTGAGATTAGAAATTTGATGTTAGACTATTTTATGCCAAGTCTTAACATAAATCATTTTGGAGATACAGCTTCACTTTCAGATAATATTGGAGATAAAGCTCCACCCCTTTGACCAAGTTAGACCAAGTTTGAACCATTTGTCCTTTGGATAGTTTTTCAAAGTTTGTAGAACTCTAAACCTTTTTGTTTTGAAGCTTTCATCATTTACAATGATATATCTAGCTATAATTATGGTGGAGTCATGTACAATACAAATTATGATAGAATATCCACACAAAATCCCACTAGGAACCCCTATAGAGAAATATTGTCTAAAGATTTTTATTATTCTCCCTACAATACTTCATATGGGGAACATATTCAAAAACCACAAAATCTAAATAAAATTTCCAATTGGGATGATATGGTTTATGAGGAGGAATTTAAAGACCCAACTATAGATAATGTTGTTTGGGATATGAATTCATACTCTCTTTATGATAATCACTACATGGAACATAGTAAAAAACTAGATTATGATCCAACTCAGGATTGGGATGATATGGTTTATGAGGAAGACTTAATTGCATTAGCTTGTGTGACCAATCAAGCTCTAAAATACCCCATCATCATTCAAAGACCTTGTCCTTTAGCTTGTGTAACTAACCAATCCCCATACCACCCTATTGTTACCATATCAAGACTTCATACTTTGGATTCTGTGAACAAACATGATCCCCAATGCCCTACCATTATCTAACCAAAAGTTATTCCTCATATAGTACCAATCCCATCCAAAACTCAACCAATCCAATCATTTAAAGACCAAGTTATGATCAAAATAGGTATTTTATAACTCATTGGAAACCAAGGCCAAGAGATCCAACCAATCCAAGATGTTTATATTGAATAAAACATTTGTGATAAGTCAACCTATAATGAATCACCTATTGATCCTATGTTAGTTGTCAAGGAATCTCACTCTGACAAGCTAGTGTTTGATGAGTCACTTCTTAATGATTATAAATACCTTTGGGGAAATAATTACCTTGACCATATGCCTAATTTTCAAGAGCCTCTTATTGACAAGCTAGTCTCTAAGGAGTTGTCTCTTGACCTTTTCCCCATCCTAGAGGAGTCCCAATCTGATAAACTATTTTTTGTGGAGCCTATTATGCCAGTACAGGCCATCATTTATCTAAAACCAAACATTCAATAAGACATTAATGTAACAAAATACCCATTAGATGAAAAATCAAAGTTAGAGTTAGGTTCTATTATTAAACTGACATTATATTTAGCATCAAAATCAAAATCAACATTAGTCTCAACATTGGATTTAGAGTTTATTGAGTCAGAATTAGATTTAGAAGAAGAATACATTCATGGTTGTTAAAACATTAGTTACTCATGCCCCATAGATAAATTTAAATACATTTGTGATCCTTAAACTATTTTTGAGGATGAGTACTTCATCTTCAACACAAGTTATCATAGTATCTTCTACAAGGACAATACTTCCAACACCCATTCCATTACCATCAACCAAAATAGCCATATTATTGACATTCTATCTCTCATAAGTGTCAATTAGGATTGATAAAATCACACTTTATTGAACTGCATATATGGTAACATAGTAGTTGAAGAAGAGCGAGGAGGCCAAGACCACATTCATGTAGTAGAAGAACACTCTCCTAGTGAAAACTTTTTAGAGGTGCTAGGATACAATCAAAGTTCCAAATTAGCATCTTCTAGTGAAACTTTTTTGGAAGCGCTAGAATAAAATCAAAGTTAAAAACCAATGTTCATTAGTGAAACCTTCTTGGAGGTGCTTGGGAAAAAAAAACTTCATTGGTGAAAACCTCATTGAGGCACCAATAGCTGAGCACAAAAGTTTTTCACTACTTGATGAAGATAAAATCAAAGATCAAATAAAAATAGCTTCCTATCTATAGCCTAATCAAATGGTAACTACTCTTACATCCCAAAAAATAAAAAAATATGATGGTCCTATTGAGAGAATAAGTCTTTGGCCTCGTCACAACCTAAATTATATCAAATCCAACATTAACAATATTACATATGACTAAAAGTCCTAATCTTCATTTATTTCCCCACCATTATACATTCCATTATCATATGCCATTCCATTTCACAATCAAGCCTACCATCCATTATGTATCCTTATTTACCATCCATGGCCACACTTTCCTTTGTAGAGTCTACAAAGATACCTTGTCTCGATGTTTGAAGGAATCAAAATCAATGACCAACGAAGATCATAACAACATTTTTCAAATCTAAATTTGTAGGTAGTTCTTAATGGAGCAACTATTTAGATGAGGTGTGGGATAGAAATTAAAATTATTGATTATTCTATTTATATCATTTATTGATTAAGATATGCATCTCCCCATCAACAGGAACAACAAAATCAAAAACTACACCTAGGCCAAAAACATGTACCATACCATTTCACATTGCCATGTCATTTCTATTATTACATATGATTATTTTCCATTATTGTAGATCCTACCATTCACCCCATCACTTGGGGGTAACCCTCTTACCATCTTATCTAATCTACTAGCCTATCATTATCTAAGACCATGCCATCCTATCATTCCATCCCTATCTAGACCAAAACCTATTTTTAGTCATCTTACCCAATCCTATTTTGATATTTGTTACTTTGGTTCTTCCTACACTTTTTGTGAGGGGATTTTGATCAAATTTCAGCTCTTATCAAATTCATGTTTACAAGGATAGTCTATGAAAGTAGTGTGACAGTTGATTCGGCAAGATATATTTCATTCTATCAAGTTTGTTTATGTGAGCTTGATTATAACCACCTATGGGCAAATCAGTGTCTCACCAGTCTCGTTACTAATTATAAACACCTATGGGAAATTTAGTATCATTGAATTATTTAATCATAACCTAGTTATAACTACTTGTGGGCAAATTAGGGGCAACACTTGTTTACCATGCATTACTGCATCACCTTAGCATTATTTTCATTTGACTGGCCATTTTTGGATTTGAGAACTTGTTGGGACCTAGTTGGTTTTTTCCTCACATTTTGTGTGGATAGAATTACTATTACTTAAGGTCATTTTATGACTAAGTAGGTCATGCTCAATTCATGTTGAGGTCACCTTAGTCCCCCTTTTCATACACTCACTCTATTTTATGAGAAACCTAAGCCAAATGATCTCATAATTTTTTGAATAGGTATCTTGTCATTCTGTAATGAGTTAAGATACCTAAAAATTCCAAAAAAATTCATAACATTTCAAAAATCCAAAAACATTTGTGTTGTCTAAGCCTAGTCAGTTATCCTCGATCCACCCTATTAGGGTAAAGTCATTGTTAGGATGTTTTCTTTTGATTTTATTTTCAAGATTTTTGTTTATTTATTTATTTCAAATTATTTATCTATTTATGTGTTTTTTTGTTTGTTTATCTTCTTGCCTATTTGTTTTCTTTCAACACTATTTCCTTGACTTAGTCTATATGTGTTCATTGGGTGATTCCTTGAGCACATTATTCTTGAGTCCATCCATATCCATACATCAACATTATCATCATGGTTTCTATCATTGGTGTATTTTTTTGAGTGTTTATTGGATTGAGAATCAGTTCTTATGCATATTTTGGCCAAGTCTTCATGGTGTTCTATCATGAAGCCTACCATTACATGCTATAGCAAAAATTAGCTTCAAGAAGGTCTAAAATCAATGGATTCATAGAATTTTATCCTTAGCACCTTGAAAAATCCTCCCATCCCACCCTTGATCAAATCAACCCATTAACCATTCTAGTTTTATTATTTCTAATGAGGATAAGCATCTCCTCATTGGTAGGTATAATTGAATCATTTTCTATTAATCAATCTCATTCCTCTATTCATCTCTTTCATCACTTTATTCCCTCTTATATTTAATCTATATTATAGGTTTTATCCTTGAGTTATGATTATTAATCAGCCCTAAGTGGGGCACCATCATCTTTAGCCAATCCAGGTCCTCTTATTGATTATAACCACCTATGGGCAAATCATTATTTTGACTTTTATTCCTAATTATAACCACCTTTGGGCAAATCAATATCATTTTTAACTCAATGCATGTAAGAATTTTATCATTTGGATTAATCCAACCATGGGTTAATTCCACCTTTCTTCTTGTTTCTTTTTTAGGGACCATCCATCAACAAATGTTACAATCACTCCCTTGAGGGGGCATCATCCTAGGCTTCCCAAACACCATTTGCACCTTTGTTCTTCAACCATCATCTTATTTTTAGTATACATGAATTTTATCATTATTTCAGAAGATATTGATTTTCCTATGGTTTGCAATATCTTTCGAAATATGGGTAAACTATAGACACCTAAAACTGGCCACTAATAATCTCCAACTAGGCTTTTGACCAATTTTCACCAAAGTGCATAATTTAGCCTAAAAACACTAAAGCACATTAAATGAGTCTAAATTGATATATTCAAGTGCTAATTTTGGGTAGAGTATCATCAAATGAGACAATGTAATTTATGGGCCAGATAACTTTGATCAGATCATTTCAAGTCAAATTGCTAATTTTATAGCTAGGTGCCTTGAATTGCTCTTTTTTATCAAATCTCTTGCACAAGACACATGCCTTTATTATTTGGTGTTGGTAACATCCTAATTGGGACAATGGATCCAATTCATCTGACATTTACTTCCAATTCTAATCTAGTCAAATTTTGGACCAATAACCAAATGTTCTGATCAATTTGAGTGATTTATCCACAAAGTGCTTAATCATGCTTAAGAGCTAGTTAAACTAAGTTAGATCCTAATTAATAATTATATGAAAAATTGTTTTTAAAAATGAATATTCAATATCTACATCATCAAGTGACCTCATTTCTTGGGAAAGACATCCCTGGGCCATAAATGCCATAAATATCAAGATTCATGCCTTCCATGCCTCATCAAATCCCTCCATGCCTCTTAATTGCCCCTCTATCTTAAATATTAATGAGCCTATTTATCAATTTTAATTTCATAATTATATTAATCCTTAGCCACACATCTCAATCTTGAAATGCATAGTTCAAGTTGATTCTAGCCATTTCCCAAAATCTATAAATAAGAGGCCTTGCCACATGAATTTTAAGTTTAATTTGTGCAAAGTTACCATGTAAAATTGATTCTAAGAGCTCTCACATGCCAAATTTATGATGCTAAAATATTGAGCCAAGCCAAGCCAAATCCACAAGGTGCCAAAGAGAAGAGGAGATAGCCAAGCCTCCTTTGATAAAGACTTTATGAGCACAATCCAAGCAAGCCACTACAACAAACATTTGAATCACCCAAGAAAGGTGAAGGATTCTTATTTTTCTTTACTTTTTAGTTGTGTTTTTCATTTGTTTTTGTTATTAAGCACACCCTAGTAACTAGGCCTAGAGATGTATGTTAATTAGTGTGTTTTTATTAATTTGTTTACATTTTTGGACTAACACAATACTAACCACCTCTATTGAGTCAAATTATTAGTTTACACAATTAAAATTAAATTACCATTTTCAAATTAAAAAAGTCAATATCAGAATAATAGTTAGATAAACCTAATTCTTTAAAATAACTAGTGATTTTAGAATACCAAGCTCAAGGACATTAATTTAAACCATAAAAATATTTATGTAACTTACACACATAATTCTCCTTTTTACGTTGAGAGAAACATATAGGTTGAGTATTATATATTTCTTCTTCTAAATCACCATTTAGGAAAACATTTTTGACATCTATTTGGTTTATAATATAATAATTCTAAGTTGTAATAAAAAAAAGGTAATCTAATAATACTCATTTTTCTTCATGAGCAAAGGTTTCAACACATTCAATTTTATGTTTTTGAGTAAAGACACAAGAAAATAATCTTTATTTAAATTTAAAATTTTATTAATTGAATTATATTGGATTTTATAAATCTACCTATAATCAACAGTATGCATTTTAGGTGGAGGTGGGATAAAACCTCAAGTCTGATTTTTAATTAAGGAATATAATTAAATTGCATATCAAATTTCCATTTATCATCTTGAATATATTTCTAAAAATATTAAGGTTTACATTCAGAAATGTCATTGAAACATGATAAAAATGTTTACTCCTAGTAAATTTATTAAGATTGTCAATATTAGATGACTGAATTAGGGATTCTACCCATTTAGGTATTTTATATTTAAAATGAAATTAATAAGGTTACTCAAACTCTGATTTATCCAAACTTGGATAAACATCCTCTAGGACATCTATTTCTTCATAAGGAGTAATAGGAGAGCCAGGTTGATCAAATAAAGAACATTAAGGGGGTTTTAGAGAGGGCTCATAAAAATATTTTTCACGAATCAGAATATTCCTATTCTTAGTGATTTTTATTTTAGATGGATCATATACTCTTCATGGTTTAGTGTAATCTCATAACTATTGGATGTAAGACCCATATCTCTCTTCTATATACACAATAATGTAGTATGATTATAAGGGTCAACTCTATTTGTAAAAAAATACTATAAGGATAATGCAAAATTGATTTTATGTGTAAATGTGTTTGGTTGCCTTGAAAGTATTCCAATTTATTTATTATTTAATAGATTAAAATACTATCAGATTGTAATATGTGCTTTTATGCAGATTTTATGTATTAACTAGGATGTGCTTCTACTATCTTAGTTAGGTTATTTGATTCCTATACATTTACTTGAAGTTTGTAAGAATTTATGTGTAATTAAATATAGACCTATGTTTAGTTCATGTATTAAAGGATTTTTATAATTAAATATTTTTTCTTTTTCCTTAGATTATCTCCCTATATAACCAAAGCCTAAATCGTCATGAAACTTAGCATACAATAGTGTAATTGCATCTAGACACGTTTTGGTCCTAGAAGCATTTGTATTACCCCTTTAATAAGAAAAAATTATTTATACCTTACCCTCCCTATCTTTGATGTTACTTTTTGAAAAAGTGATATTTCCTTTTATTTTTAAAATTTTTAAGTGAATAAAATTAGATAACTAAAATTCCACATGTTATAATTGGTCTAGTTAGAAGTGTATAAGTTATGTTAGTCAGTGAGAAAACTAGTATAGGACCCTTGGTGGTAACACTACATCTCTTAGAGATCTATTCCAAGAATGTTATTTAATAGAACCCAAAACTTGAAATCTATACCTTGGATTGTCTCAACAATAATCCTAACATTAGAGGACATAAGTCCCCCAATTATTCCCAAGATCACTTAGTGCATCTAATCTAAGAGGTGTACTTGGGCTAGAAATCTTAGTCCAAAAAACAGGTTTATTTTTTTATTTCAAGTGATAACACCTACACCAAAATTAAACACATATATTCATAAGTAGATTTGAAATCTAATGTATCACCATCATGTTCAGCATCACAATATACATATAAATTATCATTATCAATGGAAGAAAATATGGATTCTTCATGAATTTGGAAGCAACACTTAATGGAAATGAAATAAGTGGCCTAGTAATAGTGAGCTAAATCATTATACCAAAAAGTTGTCTATAAATTTTGGGTTCACTTTATCATAAGCAAATTTGGATCAAGCTTAACACCAACCTCAATAAGAATAGATGTAGGCTTACAATCAATAATATTAAACTTAGCAATAATACTATGTGTATATTGATATTGTGATACAACAATTGATTTTTTAACCTCAAATATAATGATTCCTAAATAATGATGAATAATTCATAGATCAATCATATCATAAGTTTGACTTAGTTTACTTTCATATTTAAGAATTAAACTAATTAGATCTCTAGTAATAAGAAGATCATCAACAGATAATATAATTAAGATTAAATGGCTATTTTAAACTTTAAAAAAGAGATCATTATCAAAATTATAGTTAGAGAAACCTAATTCTTTAAAATAACTATTTATTTTAAAATACTGAGCTCGAGGAGCTTGTTTTAAACCATAGAAAAAATTATTTAACTCACACATATAATTCTTGTTATTAGGTTTAGAGAAACATTTAGGTTGATTAATATACATTTATTATTCTAAATCACCATTTAGGAAAACATTTTTTGACATCCATTTGGTGTATAATCTAATCATTCTGAACTGCAATAGTAATAAGTCATCTAACAATACTTATTTTTCTACACAAACAAATTTTTCAACATAGTCACTTCCATTTTTTAAAGTAAAAATACAAACAACTAATATTACTTTAAAATTTTCAATTTTATTAATTGAATTATATTGGATTTTATAAATCTACCTACAACCAACAATATATCTTTTAGGTGGAGGTGGGAATAGATCACAAGTCTAATTTTTAATTAAATCATATAATCAAATTACATTTCAACTTTCCATCTATCATCTTGATTAGCTTCGTCACAATACTAAGGTTCACATTCATACATAGTCATTGAAGCATGATAATAATGTTGAATCCTAGTCAATTTATTAATATTATCAAGATTAGATGATTGTATTATGTATTTTATCAATTTAGGTATTTTAGGTTGAACATGAAATTAAGAGGGTTCCTCAAAATCTAAGCTATACAAAATTGGATAAACTTCCTCCAGGGAATATATCTTCATAATGAGTAATAGGAGAGTCAGGTTGATCTAAAAAATAACATTGAGGGGGTTTTAGAGAGGGCTCATAAAAAGCTTTTTCAAGGATCAAAACATTCCTATTCTCAGTTATTTGTATTTTAGATGAATCATATACTCTTAATATTTTAGTTTTACCTATATAACTTAAAAATATCTTTGACTATGAGGTGAGATAAAGTTTATTTATTTTTAATTTAGAAATAAAGATGGAATCAGGACCACCAAAGATCCTAAGATGAGCTACATTAGGTTAATTTTTAGACCAAATTTCTAAAGGAGTAGAAATATGCAAAGCTTTATGTTAGGAATATAGAACATAGAGAAATATTAATGAAATAAGGATGAAAATAAAATGCAAAAAATAGAGCACAATAGAGACACATATTTAATGTGGTTCACCTAATATGGGCTATGTCTACATAGAAACAACCAATTCTTTTCTTATCCAGTCCAATAAATGGAAGAAAAAAATTGCAATACATCCATTGAAATATCTTCTTCACTAACACATAGTGTGATTCCATGATTACAATTCCATCATATCAATGGAGGGTTAAATATTAGGGAAAAAAACACCAACATAATTTCTACCATTAGATTTGTGATCTAATAGTGAACAATCGAAATTTACTATGAAGTTACAATATTTTACAATGAATTTTTCATGAAATTTTGGTTTGGGGGTGATGTTAGTGGGGGGCATTGCTGCTCCACACTCCCACTATTGAGAACTCAAAATTATAATAAGGTTAGGCTCCACCATCCAACACTTTAGTATGGAATCTATTTAGAATATGCATAACAATATTTAGGGCTTCATCCCATAAGAAATTAGGAACATTTATATAATGCAACATTGTTATATCTATTTCAATGATGGTATATTTTTTCCTTTCAACAATATCATATTGTTTTTGGAAATAATGACTTATTAACTCTCTTTGAATACCATAATTAATGATTTTTTTTAATTAATATATTTACCACTTTTATCAGATCTTAATCTCTTAATAGAAAAATTATAACTATTTTCAATAACTTTAATTTTTTTGAATTTAGATAATACTTCATATTTTTTCTATAAAAAATGTGACCAAATCATTCTAGTATGATTATAAATAAAAGTAGCATATAAACAACCATTAAGATATACAGCTTCAAGGATGTGAGGAATTTACATCATGATTCTTATGAAAGGGATTAGTATGTTGCTTACCATGTAAGCAATCTTCACAAGTTTTATGATGAGAAGAAATAAAAATAAGAAAAATAATAAGATCATGATAATATATGTCATATAAACTTATAAAATTAACATGTTATAATATTTCATTCCATAATTGAAATTCATTCCTACTTTGTGATGAAAGACAACATGTAGAAGAGGCAAAAGATATGTATAAACCATTATGTTGAATACCTTCAACAATCAAAGAACTAGATTGATTTCTAATAGGATATTTATCCTTAAAACAATTAGAATGAAATTAGCATTTCAAATCTGAGAACAAGATAATATATTTTTATTAAGTTTAGGAACATAGAAAACATATTTTATAACAATATTTGTAAATTTTTATTTTCCTTGTGTAGTAGTTTATAAAAATGAATTATCACCTAAATAAATATTCTTAGATATATTTCTAGTGCTAGATAAAATATTAAACAAGTAATTTATATGATGTTATTCATAACTATCTAAAATCCACTTGTTTTCATTAGAAGCAAACAAGGCAACATATAAAGTAATAACATTATAATTCAATTCCTTATTATTTTTCTAATTATGATTTTGGTTATAACCTCTCTTCCTTTTTTTATTTTTATAATTTTTATTATTATCTCCATAGATTATAATTCCCATTATACATAACTTTATGATTTTTATTACCATAATTTCCATTTTTTCCATTGGTAAAATTAGGGTTAGACTTCTAGCTTCTATTATTTTTAAAAAGAAGATTGAGTGCAAGAAGTGCCTAAGTGGCATTCTCTTTAGATTCAAAATTAGACATCACTTGTTCTTCTTGACTAATATGAGAATAAAGAGTAGTGAGGTTAGGAATATATTTCTTTATTTGGTATTTGAATTAAGAATTGAAATAAAATTACAATTTTTTTCATGAATATTTAATTGAATAATAAAATATAACTACTGATCTTTAATTAAATTAAAATTGTTTCCATCTAAATGAGATTTAATATTTTTAATTTTTGAAAGAAAATTAACAACTTTTTCATCACCTTTCATAATTGTAGTTAGTAATTAAATAATCAGTTTAATAATCTTAGAGAGACAAGTGCGATCATGTATAGACTTGATAAGTTTTTAGGTATCGGTTGGAGACATCTGATTACTAATATGGATTGTGAATTCATCCTTAACACTCCACAAAATAATAAACATAACTTCTAATGATTTATGTTGAAATGTATTAGAAAGATCAGTTGAAACATTTCTCTTTGACAAGGTTTTTTAGTCTTGATGACAATATTCCATAATTTATGAGCCAAAAACTTGAATTTATTATGAATTTTTTAGATATTATAGTTAGACCCATTAATCATTTGAGATTTTTCTAGCACAAAATTATGAGAAGCCATAAGTTCAATTTAAAATTGACACTTCAACATTAAAAAACTATTTTTTAAATTTTTAATGATCTATTTGATAGTAAATAAAATTTATAGTTTAAAAAATAATAATTGTCCAAATATATGTGAAATAATTTGAGAAATTTACAAATAATTGATATAAATTAAATGTCACATAAAAGATAACTGTAAACACTATTTTTAATTTTTATACAAAAAATATATAAGGAGGCTTTAGAAAAACAAATGGACACACCAATGCATCCAAAAATTTTCCAAAACATATAAAAATTCTTGTCACATGACCACTTTTGATGTAGAAGATAGGTTAAAATAATGCACTTAACCTTCTTATCAACAAATACTCCTTGAGAATGGTTGATTGATTTAATGATCATTCAGTGGTTTCAACCTTAATACTTGTGTTAAATGGTTTCAAACCTTTCTCAAATATTTTTATAACCCTTTATAACTCCTTACTCAAATTACAAGTCTCTCCAAGTTTTAACTTACTCCTTATACAACTCTGTCTACTCAACACACAGTCCCTAGTAGCCTTTTTCTTGGATATTTATCCATGTACAGATTTGTATGGATGAAAATGAGGAAACCAATGATTGATTACAATACCATCTATCCCTATTGAACTCTATATGAAGTTTCAACCTAAAAATCAAACTAATTTTCACTTTTCTCAACCTTTTTCGCTCTCTACCTAGGCCTAATTAGGCTTTCATTACCTTGTTTCTTCTTAGTCCTCTATATTTGTAATTTATTATAATAAATAAAAATAAATAATCCAAAATGTATTAAATTTACTTTAAATATATGAAATTACAAATTTATAGATATTTTCCATGGTTAGAACGTCCTAGGGATGAAGTTTGGTGCTCAAACCCTAGTTTAGGGTTAGTAGAGGTCTGCAAGACCTAAGAAGAGGAAACATTTGTTTTAATGATTCAAAATTTCTTTCAAGAGACTGTGAAGGTTAATTTAGGTTTTTTATATAATCGCTTACCCTTCTCAATAAATACATGTTCAAACTTAAGCCTCTATTTCACTTTTGTAAGTTGATCTTGATCTCATTGTATGCTCAAACAGTGTCTGCAAGTTTTTTTTTAGGGTATTTAATCGATAAAAAGGTTTTAAATGTTTCAAAAGGTTGATATATGTTTATAAAAATTCAACTTACCTTTTATCATCAATAAACATGCTCTTAACACCTCTATTACATCAAATGCTCAACACTTGGTTTAATTTTTTGAATGTAACTATAGTCTATAAGCTTATACAAGGGTTATATTGAGAATAAGACTTCTCAATAGATTGTGTAACAATATGAATGACTAAATGAATATTAAAAACACCATACACTTTATAATATCCAACCAAACACCTTAGCACCCCTCTTATAATGCTTTACAATGTTTTGTTTGATGACAGTCTCTGTAAGCTTATGTTCAATAGGGCTATTTGGAGTTTCCTTCTAAAATGATGTGAAAAAAGAAAAATAATTGCATAGAAACATTTTAAAATCATAATATTAACCCACCAATAGAAATAAAACTCTAAAAACTTATCACTTTCACCCTTCCTTCATTGATCTTTTGAAAACATTGTCCATTTCTTATGTGTGCATAGAAAAATAGGGTTACAAGACTTTTCATCAATATTTGAAAATATCTACTCATTATTTCTTCGGTTTAATTCTCTCATTCCTTCAAGGATATTGTGATAATTTAAAACCAAAATTTACAAACTTTATATCAAAACCAACTTCCTAACTACCTTTATAATGGTCACAATAAGGAAGAAAACACCTTGCATAAATTCCAAGGTTGATTTTTCCATATAATATGATTCATGACCCATGGTAAAGGTTCATGATGTCATTATTTATGTTTCACAACTATTGACACCTTCAAAAATTCTAAACCACATATTATAACATCCTTATCATGAAAAAAAAATCAAATTTTTAAACTTGACAAAATGTCAAGATAGTCTAGATTTAAAACTCTAGACTATCCTAGCATCCCTAAGTACTTAGAAAACATTAAAATATGCCAAATAAGACTCCTAAAACCTATTTAAACATTCCAATTGATTAAAAAAATTGGCCAATCCAAAATTTCTTGAACAAAACATCAAATTAAGTCATCCACATACGATGCTCTTGTATTATACTCCTAGGTTATGAAAAAAAACTTCCCCTAAAAGTTTGTCAACTTGTATTGATATCCCTATCATTACTTTCTATGGTTATCTCATCCTATGCAATGGTAAACCTCCTAGATCCCAATGTATATGAATGACACATAGACCTCTTTGTCTTTTTTCCAACTCCATCTTGCTTACTCCTTTGAGGTTAATGTCTTGCATAGTGATTTCCCACCTGGTCATTTTCAGCACCCGATTCTTATCCTACAACCATCCTACACATGGAATACATAAGTCAAAGAAAAAAAACTCCTGGTTATCTTCTTAGAAATCAAACTCTTACTTTTGCATGCTTCTCTTATCCATGTTTGGGTTTATTTATTATGATATTTTTGATGATGGTTCCTTCATCTCTCCTAAAAGTCTCTCAACCTTTGAAACCTCACTATCTAGTTATTTCTACTGTCCACTCTCCACTTGATCATTGACTTCTCTGTCCATCACCAATTCTCTCAACATGGCCACTTTATCAAATAAACCTCCTAGAAACTCCTTATTTTGTATAAGAAACAAATGAGATGACAAATTTGCAAACAAAATTTATAAATGTGCATTAGATAATAACTCACCTTATTAGTATATTTACAATACCTCCTTGTTTCTTACCTTTAACTCCTTAGAATGATCTTCCATTGTTGTACTTTCTTCTTCCAATGGCTTGGCAACTTGTTCTATATTATCTCCTTCTTGGAATTTTCTATCAACTATCATGTTCTTGTCCTCTTTATTTCAACTAATTTTTTTTGGGAATTACTCCTTCTCTCTAAACAAAATGACACTACCTGATGTCTCTCTCCATGCATTGTCCTTCAATGGCTTTAATGTATGCCTGAAGTAATCCTTCTCAATGGTATAGGTGTTAGCTCTCCCATCATGAAAATCTCTCCTATCATACTACCATAGTATCCCAAGAATGATGTGACACATATCAATAGGAATGATATAACATATTATTATATCCTTTTATCCACCTATTTTCAAGTCTACATAACACTATTCACTCACTAGACTTCTATTTTAGATCCAAGAAACCTTGTATGGATTTGGATGCTTGCTTCTTTCTAAGCCTAGTTTAGACACCATCAATGAAGATACTAATTTATTCATACTACCATTGTATACTATAAGTTTGTATCACTTACCTTTACTATTGCACATGGTTTGAAATAATGTCTTTCTTTTTGGTGGTTCTCTCTCCTCTTGTTCAGTCTTCAAGATAACTCTTTTTATCAATAAGATTTCACCTATTTTAGGGTCCTCCACGTAGTTAGGAAATACATATACATTCTCATATTTTTGGTGCACCACCTGATTTATATTATCACTCTAAAAGCTTCAAATTTATACATCTTCAAGACACTCATAAGACATATGCCCTGCAAACTTATTGCACTTGAAGCACTTGCCTATAAACCAATAATTTCCTCTTCCTCTACCATAAGATCTACCACCTCTATTACCATAACAAACTCTATTTTATGAACTTGAATTATCTAAAATACTACCTACTTCTTTGTTTCTACCTTACCATTGACCTCTATTACTTGGTTGACCTATTCCTTGTTGGCCTCTACCTTTATAGCTTATTCCACCTCTACCTCTATTCAACTAATTTTTACTCCTTGTAAACTTATCTTCTTCCCTCAAGGCTTCTTGATAAGACTCAATTTCCTAGGTGACAATATACTCAATTCATCTTGGAAGACAAACTTCAATTGATTTAGGTACCTAGTAACCTTCTGAGCATCATCTTTTATGTGGCCTACTCGAATGGTCAACTTGTATAACTCCTCCATATATTCCTTCACTATCATATATTTCTACATAAAGTTTTTCAACCTTATAAATAATTGGGTTTGATAATCCTTAGGCATGAACTTACCCTTCATCTTGGCCACCATTATATCCCATGACTTTATCTTATCTTTGCCTCTTCTTCTTCTCTCTTCATAGATGCCATCCCACCATAAGGATGCATGAACCTTCATAATTATTACTGCAAAATTTACCTTCTTATTATCCTTCCCCTCTTTGTAATCAAAATATTTATCCATGGCTATGATCTAGTCCACTAATTCTTTCACATTAAGGTTATCTTCATACATGGGCACCTCCATCTTGGGCCTTGAAGTCAGCCCAAAAATTGATCTTATGAATATCTCTTCAAATATTCCTTCATCATATTATTATGATTCTTATTCATGAGTAATATAATCCTCACCATCACTTAAATCACCCCTACTTATCTCTCTTCCTTGTGCCAACTCCTTGGGATGCAACCTTGCCTATAGGTTCCTCATTTTAACCACCAAAGCATCCACTGCTTACAATGTCCTTTATGTTACTACTACTAATCCTCATCATATACCTATCATGTGTCATTATTTATTTCCAAATATCTCATAATATATGATACCAAATGATGCATAGGATAGGTCAAAACAATGCACTTAACCTTCTTATCAACAAACACTCTTGAGAATGGTTGATTGATTTAATGATCACTTACTGGTTTTAACATTAATATTTGTGTTCAATGGTTTTATACCTTTATAAAATATTTTTATAACCATTTATATCTCCTCACTCAAATTATTAGTCTCTCCAAGTTTTAACTCACTCTTTATACAACTTTGTCTACTCAACACACAGTCCTTAGTAGTCATTTTCTTGGTTATTTCTCCATGTATGGATTCATAAAGATGAAAATGGGTAAACCAATGATTGATACAAGTAACATATATTATTATTGAACTCTATATGAAATTTTAACCTCAAAATCAAATTGAATGACACTTTTATCAACCTATTTTTCTCTATGCCTAGGCCTAATTAGGCCTTCATTACCTTGTTTCCTCTCAGTCCTCTATATTTATAATTTCTTATACAAAATAAAATTAAAACCTAAAAAATGTGTTAAATTGAATTTAAATATATAAAATTAAAAATTTATATACATTTTAAAAGGTTATAACATCCTAGGGATGGATTTTGGTGTTCAAACCCTAGTTTAGGGTTAGTAGAGGCCTACAGGGTTTCGAGAGGAGGAAAAATTTGTTTTAATGATTAAAAATCCATTATAATAGAATATGAAGGTTAATTTAGGTATTTTATACCATCAAATACCCTTAAAAATCAATAAATTTTTAAACCTAAGCCTTTGTTCCACTTTTTTCAAGTTGATCTTGATCTCACTGTATGCTCAGACAATGTCTATAGGGTTTACAAGTTCTTTTTTGAGGGTATTTAATACCTAAAGAGGTTTAAAATAATACATAGGGTTTATAAATGTTTATAAAAATTCAAATTACATTTTTTAATAAATAACAATGCTCTTAACACCTCTATTACATTAAATACTCAACACTTGGCCTAATTTTCTGAATGCAACTATAGTTTACAAGCTTACATACGGGTTGTCTTGAGAATAATACTTATCTATAGATATTATAACATTTTGAATGAATTAATTAATATTCAAAACACCATACACTATATAATATCCAACCAAACACATTAACACCCATGTTATAATATTTTACAATGTTTTGTTGATGACAGTCTCTACAACCCTATGTTTAACAGGGCTATTTGGAGTTTCCTTGTAAAATGATGTGAAATAAATAAAAATAACTAAATATAAACTTTTAAAAATAATAATATTAACTCAAAAATACAAATAAAACTCCAAAAATGTAGCACTATTACCCTTCTTTCATTGATCTTTTGAAAACACTGTTAATTTCTTATGTATGCACAAAAAAATAGGATTACAAGACTTTTCATACCTATTTGAGAATATATATTCATTTTTTCTTGGGTATAATTTATTTTTTACTTAAAATAAATTATTAAAACTTAATTGAAAACCAAAATTTACAACCTTTATATCAAAACCCACTTCTTAACTACCTTTCCAATGGTCACAATAAGGAAGAAAACACCATGCACAAAAGCCAAGGTTGATTTTTCCATACAATGTGATTCATGACCCATGGTAAAGGTAAATTATGTCATTATTTATGTTTCCTAACTATTTAAACCTTTAAAACTTCTAACCACCTCCTATAACATCCTTACTATGCAAAATTATACAAATTTTTAAACTTGACAAAATGGCGAGAAAGTCTAGATTTGAAACTCTAGATTATCCTATCAGACCCAAGTCCTTGGAAAACATTCCAATGTAAATAATAAGACTCATAAAACCTATTTAAAAATTATAAGCATGCTAATTTATTAAAAAATATTGGCCAGTCCAAAATTTCTTGAATAAAACATCAAATTGAGTCATCCACATAGGATGCTCCTACATTAACTTTCAAACAAGAAGACGATAAGACAAGTTTGCCAAAAGTTTCAAAAGATAAATATGGTTTTTAATGCAATTTAATTTTCAAAAAAAATATATATATATATTTTAACTAATTTTTGAATAATTTTTTTGATTAAAATACTTTGACTAAAAAAGGAAATATCAGTAGCGATTTTTGAATACTAGACCTCCCCTTTTACAAGTTTTAGCAAAATAAACTCTTTAAGATCTTTTTTAGAATATATGAGAATTTAAATTCACAAATTTATAATTAAAAAATTTAAAATTGATTTTTATTTTTAAAAAAATAAAAAATAATTAAAATAGTGTGCATGTAAAAAATGAATAAAAAAAGATTTTAAAGTTTTTACATTTTCACATAAATAGAGTAAATAAGTGGATCCCCTTCAATATATAAAGAATATTTGACATTTTAATAAATATATTATTTAATAAATATATTTAGAAACATAATACTAACCTTTAGAGCTTCTTGTAGTAGGGAATGACATAACTATAAAAGCATGACACTTGTTTCAAGTTTGAGGAGGCCATCTTAAGCCCTGAAAAATTACAATACAACCCTCAATCCTTGTAAAAAGATAGATCCAATCCTTAAATCTCAATTTTAATGATAAAAACATATTTTTTTATGATTTTTGTTATTGTACTAGGTCATACAATGGCACCCAAGTGGCATAGGAAAATCCTAATGAAGGCTTTCATGTTTCATAAGGTTTGGCAAGAGGTTTTGGCAAAATAAAAATTATAGAAACAAACTTTACACCTGATAAACAAGATTTAGAATTATCAAAACATAAAATTATGATTTTGTATACCTTACACAGGCTATACAAGGATGTTAAGGAGGATTTTTGTTAAGCTTTAGCTTGTTTGAATGCTTCTAGATTACTAATATCTAAGATTTAGATGTTTTTTTGGTCCAAAAACTTGAGATATACCACCACAGACTCCACATACATTTTAAATTCCTTCCAAGGCTTTAACAATGTCATACAAGTTAATTTTAGGAGGAAATAATTTTTTTCCAAATGCCTCCACTCCACATAAAAAAATCATGAGAATTTGCCTCTCAAGAATACATGAAACAATACAAATACATATAAGGATCTAAAAATGTAGCTGAAAGAAAAGAAACACATAGATCAATGTTGACATAATATTTAATGTGGAAAACTTTAAAGACGTAAAAAAACTACATGTTGATGTTATTCAATATAATCATAATCTCAATTACCCAATACAATCCTTCATCCTCTCACTTCTTCTCTCAGAGCATGTTTCACAAAACCTTCATAGATCTCACATATAAAAAATATATCTATCACTAATCATAAAAGAATATTTTTTTCATTATTGTGTTTTCACCAAGAGGTAAACCCCTTTTTATATAGACCCACTTTATCCATTCCCTTGAGGATAGTATTTTGAGGAATGACTATAAATAATTGAATAATGTCCTTAAAAATATAGATAATAATTTGAGATGAATTAAGGACCATTATTAGATATTATTTCATATGGAATACCAAATATAGGAAAAGCTTAATTATTAAAAAAAAAAATACTTCAGCTATAACTGAATTTTTCAAAGCTATCACTCCAAGCCACTTAGTGAAATAATATGTAGTAATTAAAATTTACCTATGACCAGTTGAAGAAGGTAGATAAATATAAAAAATAAAATAAATACCCTACTTATTAAAATTATTTTTTTGGAATAATATGATTTAAATGCATTACATGTAGTCTATCTCTTCCATTAAAAAGTTGACAAGGCATACCTGCACAAGCTAGTTAATACAAATCTTAAAAAAGTGTAGATCAATAATGACCTGCACATAAGATCTTGCATGTAGTAGTTTTTATTACATAAGGACAACCATAATTACCTGCAAGACATACTCTAAGTATATTTTGAGTTTTAACATGAGTTAGACAATGTAAAATAACACCATATCTATTCCTATAAAATAGAAAATTCTATAATAAAACAAATTTCAAATGTTATAATTGAAGTGATCTTATTTTATTTTTACTTAAGTTATTAGGACAAGATTTATTTTTGATGTAGAAAATAATATCATTATACCAATAATATTGTGAAAACAAATAGTCCCACTCATGCATTTCATGTCAAAATTTAAACTATTTTGAAAAATTAGTAGCCTTTATAGTCTTGAAATTAAGTTTAGCATGAAGATAATCATCAATTGAAAGAGCTAAAACATTTATGCTAAATGTCATGTTTTCAACAAAATATATAGATAAATAATTTTAAATAATGGTCTTGGATGTTTCAAATTTAAGATCAAACTCTTAAATCTTAAAAATTCACTTGGCTAACCTTCTTTGAATAATAAATTGTTTCAAAATATAATAAATGATAGACATATTTGATCGAATAATGAATTTATTTCCCATCAAAAGATATATAAATTTATTCAAATAAGATATCAATGATAAAACATTTTTTTTATCAAGGGATACTTATTCTTAGTATCTTTCAAAATTTGGCTCATATAACCAATAGGACTTTCTTCATGATTATCATCATATTGAGTAATAACAACTCATATGACTTTCTTAGTTGAATTAAAATAAATAATTAAATACTTGTTTGGATTTAGTTTGGTAAGTACAATTGAAATTACAATTACATATTTAAAACTATTAAATGTTGAATCAAAACCTTTATCTTAGATATATACCTAATTTTTCTTTGAATTTTTTTGTAAAAGATTATATTTATTAGTGAAATCAACAATAAATTTATACACAAAGTTGATTTTATTGATAAAATATCTAAGACTAAATTGGTCTTTAGGAGATGGTAAATATTTAATAGATTTAATGCATTTAGGATAAGTTTAGATATCATTTTTGGAAATGATATGGCCTAATAATTTCCCTTCAATTACTCCAAAAACTATTTTATTAGGATTTAGCGAAATACCATATTTTGTACATTTTGTGAAAATTTCACAAAGATAATCAATATTTTTCTTTATAATTTTATAATACTCGGTAAGTTAATCAAGCTATAATTGAATAACAATGCCAATTAAATCATCAAATGATGTATGCATAACCCTCTAAAAAATGACACCTACTTTAATTAAATAAAATGGTATTTTGTTAAAAATAAACATTCTTATTTTGTATCAAAATTAATCTTATGCTTATCTTATGGATTTACAAAAATATGATTGTAACTATAAAATAAATCAAGAAGAGACATAATTTCATATCCTACAATATGCTACAAAATTTGATCAATACTAGGTAGAGGAAATTATCTTTAACACTAGCTCTGTTCAGATCTTTAAATTATACACATAATCTAATATCATTATTTTTATTCTAATAGGAACTAACTTATCTACCCAATCATAATATCTTACAATTAAAATGACATCACCATGTAACATCTTATTAAACACTTTATTGATGGTGTCTTTGAAAAAGAGGCTTATTCTTCTAAATTTTTTGATTAACAAGTTTTATACCAAGTTCAATAGGTATGCCATGTTTAATAATTTCAATATCACAACCTGTTAGATATTTATATGACCAAGCAAAAATATCAATAAAATATTTAAACAATTTGATAAATTGATTTTTTCCCTCATGAGTACATTGAATTCCTAAATAAATAATTTTAGGATATTCCTCAGTACAAAAAAATTACTAGGAATAGTCTCACCTATGATCCTCATGGATGGTTATTCAGTACACAAAATTTTAAGCTGGTCATTTGGAATGAACATTAATTCTAAGTTGATTAAACTAGTAGGTAATGCATTAGTACTTAACAATATATAATTACTACAATTCAACACATAGTCATCATGATCAAAATAATTACCTTTAAATAAAGAATTAATGTTCTCATAAAAATAAAAAATAGGCCAATCATCATTAAGATCAATAAATTTAGGTATAAAAATCTTAGACTTACAAAAATTTATAGTCGGCTCACTATCACTCAAGATAAGATTGGAATAAAAAACAACAAGCTTATCAACATGGAAATTAAATTCTCTAAGTATATGTGTGATATTAAAATATTCAAAGCTCTCAATAAGTAACCAAATTTTTTAAGTATACCTATGGAGATGGGTTTAATTTATTTTATAGATTTTTATGACTTGTCTAATTATCAATTCAGAATCTCCAAAAACCTTAAATGTTTAATATTTATTTTTATAGCCTTTTAAATACCTAAACATAAAGCTTCAAATTCCATTGTATTATTAGTATTATCAAATGATAATTTATAAGCATAAATAAATATTTTACCAAAAGGAAATATTAAAATAATTCCATCACCATTACCATGTTATGAACATGCTCCATCAAATAATAAAGGCCATCTAGTCTTTCTATTAAAATTTATTTCTTGTTGTTATTCAAATTCATCTAATTTCAACAACTCATAAGTACCAATTAAAATTTATATGTAAGCAACAGTAGTTGGTATGGAGTCTATGAGATTTTTAATCCATTACACTTTGTACAGGAATGAAATTATATTGCCAATGGGAACCCACGTTATAACCTTCTCTATGAAATCATCAATTTATTTAGACCAATAATTTCCTAATAACATATCATAATTAGTAGGATATCTAAAATTTAAACATTGGACATGCATTTGATTCTTTCATCTTGAGCTACCTTGATAATAATATCATAAAATTTACCACAACTCTTGGTTTGACAAGAGTCAAAACTAGTAAGTTTTCTAATATAGGTATCTTAAGATATGTCTAATTGATCAACAATAAATTTATGTATTAGGTTTTTAAAATCTCTTGTATTAAGGATATAATTATGAATAACCTTTTTAGTGATATTAATAGGAACATAAAATAGAAGAGTATAATCACAAAGAGGGTCGGTGTAGAGATAAAAAATAGAATTATTCTCATTATTACTAAATTATTTTAAAATCCTATTAGATTTTTAGGATTTGTATTTTTAAATGCATCATTTATATCATCAAATTGTCTAGAAAGACATCAACTTGAAATAAAGAGAAACCAACCTTAATTGTATCAAAATCATAAATAATGTTATAAGTACCAACATTAAAATAATGAATGTGAGTATAATGTTTGGGCTTATAAAGAGGATACTTAGTATTATTGAATCCAATAGAAAAAGGTTATTTTATTGAGAATTTATAGCATAATTATCTAAAGTAGTAATAATATGTATAGTTTTACCTTTATCTTGTACAAAAGGTTTAGAAGAAGAATTATGATTGTTATCTATATTATAATTATATTTTAGGGCATAATTGTAATCTCTATTCCTTGTTTGTATAGCATAAGCATTAATAGTCTTGATTCTATCTAAAGAATCATCAGAACCACATATTTTTATATTTTAATCTAGTCAAAGGCAATACCATCCTTTCTATGGATAAATTTTCTAACATTTTGAAAAACTATACAAGTGTTAAGGTCATGATCTAATTCACAAATATTACAATGACAATATGAACTCTCTCTTCTAGATGGTCTTCCATTATAAGTTCTAGTGTTTTCCTCTACTTGACTAGGGTGATTTAACTCTAAAATTGTATTACAGTAAATATGGTAATAAAATCATCAAAAAGGAAATATTCATAAATAAAATGAGATCTTGATTGAGGATTGCCAATCAAAATTTTCTCCCTTTCTCTTATAATGAGATGATTTTCTTTCTAGATATGAAAATGAGTTTGATGGCTAAGATTAGCATATCGATCTATTTTAAATAGTGTTTCATATTCTTCTTCAATTATAACCTCAATAATATAATACAAATCATAAGGTCTATTATACCCAAAAATGAACAAGATTAGAAGCAATATCTACTTGATCCTTAACAATATCAACTTCAGATTGGATGAAATGATGGGGACCACCAACGCTCATGGGAAAGAAGGAATGAAATAAGAAAGAGGGATGAAAAAATGAAAAATAAGAAAATACAGATAATATCTTTAGAAAAAACTCACTAGCAGAATCACAAATTTTTTGATAGTGAAAATTGTCATGTCAACTAATCAACCCTTTTACCTATTGTGAAGGACAAGATAGAATCAAACCAGTTTAATCATAGGGATCTATGGATAAAAATTTTATCCTAAGATGTGTAGAGGATTTTTTTAATAATTTTGAGAATAAATCAACAAATTAAATATTAAAGTATGCATCATTATATTTCAAAAATCAAATAATTTTTTCATAATAAAAATAAGAATTAAATTAAAATATATATAATATAACATATACCATAGAGTAAAGCCTATAAAATAGGCAATCTCTTGAAGGAAATATCTCTAATCCATATGATTTTCTTTCCAATCTTTCTCTTTGTCAATATATTAATGCCACAAAATTTAAAATAAACTAAAATAAAAGCAATGAAAGAAACCAAATGATAAGTAAAATAAACAAAAGTGATAATCAAACAAAGAAATAGAAATGAAAACTAGCATACTCAGTTAACATTATCAACTAAGAACTATAAAAAAACATACTGGTAAATATAACTATTGTAAATATAATCAATAAATTCTACTAAAATAAATAAAATAATAAAAGATAAAGAAATAAACAAACTTAAGGAACCTATAGAAAGCTTAGCCAATAAACTAAGCAACTAAAACTATACTAAAATAATAGGAAAGAACTATAAAATATAAACCATAAATTGAAATAAAGTAAACATAAACAATACAAAGTAAGAATCTAATCTAAATAGGAATGAAGTAAATATTAAAAAAATTAAATGTAACTAAAAATAAATAACTTGCATTAAAAATGAAATAAAACTATCTAAAATAAAAATTAAATCCAACTCAGAACATAAATAAAGTTACTAACAGAAACATAATATAAATAAAATTATATAAAGTAGAATTAAAATATAACTAACAAAGGTGAAAATTGTGCGAGACTTAAATAAGAATCATCGTAGAGGTGTAAAAGGTAAAATTTATAGAGAAACAAATGGAAGGGTTTAATTATAAATGTGATCCTCAAATGAAAATCAAAGTACAATAAAAACATATTAACAATTTTTCACAAAATGAGAGGTTTTTATCATTATTTGTGTCATGTATAGGAAGTTTTATGCATATGAATACATATATAAAATTATCAAATGATATTAATGTTTGATAATCTTCAGATAATTAGTTGTGAATAAATCAATAAACTTGGATATACTTATATTATTCAAGTAGATTACTTCATCATTAGAGAATGCATTGTTTAGTTTATCTGCAAATTTTTATTTGATCTTAGAGATGTTTGCATAGAAGAATAAAAAGATGATCTTTTTTTAAAATTAAAATATATTTTGATATATGTGTATTTCTCTTTTTGTTATGTGTGTCTAATCTACTTACAAAGTAACTCTCCTTGAGATAGTTATGAATCAAGTTACAACTAACTTTAGTTAGTTGTTATAATTTAATTGGCTTTTAAAAGTCAATAAATTTACTTTATAAATTATAAACTTTATAAAATGACTTTAAAATTTGAATTTAAAATAAGCCCAAGAGATGAAATAATAATATATACCAAATAACAATTTCTAAAGGGTGGGGCCCTTTGACTTGATTTGACATTAATTTAGACAATGATTTAACTAAGCATGTAGTAAATAATCTTATAAATATTAATGTTTAATGATATAAACCCTTTTAAAATTATAATCCATTAAGTATCATTTATCTAATAATAACAAATGAGTAAAATTAGCATAATAAGTTGCATAAGTATTGGTTTCATTATTTTATTGAGAAAAATTATAGTGTTGTTATGTAAATCAACTATTCCACTGCGAAAAATGCATATATCAACATAAATTAAAAATTAAAAAATTATTCATAATGAAAAGATAGAAGTATGCCAATAAAATGAAACATTACATCAAACATATCATTATCATGTCAATCAAATTCAGTACCAAAAACAAGGTCAATGAGTTGGGCCCTATCATTTGTCTGATACTCTATATATTCCCTCAAGGTAGTAGGTAACTCAATCAAATTAGTAACCCTATAGTCATCATCAACCTCTATCTTCAATTTATTTATCAAACATGTCATCATGGGAAAAATCATAGGGTTTTCAATGTATTTCTTACTTGAAGAGGTGATTTTATCTAGCATAGGCAAAGAGAGTATAGTAATCATAACTAAGGAAGGATCTGGATTATAAATATTAGGGTTCAACTTAGGAAAGATCATAACATGATAAACATAAGTATATCATTAGGAACATATTTAATGACAATATTCATAAGTTTAGAATACTCACTTGGAGTACCTCATCTTTGAGGATGAGATCTCCAAGGGGATCTCCTTAGGATTATATGAGATGCACCATGAAAAATTATAGAATAAGAGGGAATGTTATGTATAAATTTATATAATATAAGATAATATATATAAATTAATAGAAACATGATTTCTATACTAAAATGGCCTAGAAAAAGTGTTGGTAGTCCTATGGCCATGAATATATCTCCTAATAGAATTATTCTGTGAAGGAGTGCTATCACCTTGACATTCACTATCTCCTCCCCAAATATTACTCCCTAAAATATAGCAATATAGGTTCGACATTTCCATACTAATTTTAAATAACTTCAAAATAAGAACTTATTATGAATGTTTATGTAATCAAATACTTTGAAAAATCAAAATTTTAACATCTCTTTCAAATTATTCACTATTTACAATAAATGTGAATATCATTAATGTTTTAAATTTTTTAATAAGATAACCTTTCTCAAGTTCATATCAAATTATAATTGACTGTAATTTATTTAAACTTCATGTGGAATATGAATTTGAAACCACACAATCAAAATCCTTTTCCCAAATTCAAACATTCTAATAATCAAACTACATTATGATTGTCAATATTCATATGATACTTCACTATAAGTTTCAACAATTAACACACAAAAAAAGAAACATTCAATACCAAAATTTCCATAAAGAAACAAAAAATTCATAACATTTTGATATAGAAAATGTAGTCATTATATTATCTCTACATGTAATCAGAATTATTGTGCCAAATTATCAACCATGACTAACCAATTAAAAAACTCTATTTGAATACTAAATGCATCTTTTTTCAAATTTTATGTAGATGAGAAGTTTGAAATATATGTAAACCATAAGTTTGTTCAAACCATATTATCAACCGAATGCATACACAATATCAAGAACAATAACCCTTTATATGTAGAATACTAAAAACACTTTCTATATTAAATCATTCAAAATCATTGTCTACATTAATGTGTTTTGTACAAACCTTATGACTAAAAATCACCCTATATATTTTTTCTTAATTTTTTAAATATATATTAATTTTAAAATTGACATGAATGCATACATCCATATAAAAATCAAAATACCATATGCGTGAAAAATTCTAAAAACTTATAATATCAAAATGATAACAAACCCATTTGTTTCAAAAATGTATGAAAAATATTCACTTTATAGCTTCAAAACTCATGCAATATATTTTATACCATCATGCTTAATAAAAATAACTTATTTCATCATTATAAAAAATTCCAAATGAGTATTTTGTAATATGACCCAAAAGAAACAACCACATAAATCTCATATCATTATTTCAACAAAATAATCATACTACCTGTAACATGTAAAGACAACTCGATAGAAAATATCAACTTATTAACTTATAAACCATATATAAAACCATGAAAAATGGGTTTTTAGACATTAAAAACAACAACAAACATGTCATTTATTCACATAAAATCAAATATATTTTCCTAGGTGACAAAAACTAGAAACATTTATCACAAATTTGTAGTAAGTAGGCCCAAAAACAAATGAAAACTATGTCATGAAATACCAAGATCATTGAGATATTTAACATTCATTAATGACAACCATTTTATGAATGCATAATTTTTTCCAGGATAAATTTTGATAAGCATGCATGTTAAACTTGTCATTTAACAAAATACTCAATACACAAAAGAAAATTCAATATTATCTTGGAACCATAAAAAAATACAATGTTACAGATTTACAAATTAAAACATTCATGTAAGGTGAAATGTATGCATAGTACCATTCAAACATATCCAAATGGTTTCCACAAACAAACACATAACTCTATTCTTTTGTTTCAAAACCTTACTTAAATAAAATGCAATAGATTTTGTCTAAGGGTCCATCAAAGAGGAATTTTTTTATTTTATATAAATTCAAAGTGATGAATACAAAAATAAAATGCATTTATTAAACATCAACCATCAATGTCATACCTAAATAGAAGATATGCTCATGAGAAAGACACTAAAATATGAAAAATCTGATGTCCAAACCTAATTAGTAAACCTACAAAGCTCAACTTCTAGAATGAGCTTGTAGAAATGGTGTGTAAGCCCATAAAATGAAGCATTTTATGTCAAGGTAATTTCTATAGCCAACAATTAATTTCAATGGGTTTATATTTATACTAAATTATTGGAGGGAAATATCTACTAAAATCTTAGGCTTTCCAAAACCAAAGCACACAATCATTAAACACTTAGAAGGATTTATAGACCATTACTAAATTTTACAGCATAAAATCTACACTCAAGACAATGACAAGAATTTGAAACTCATGTTAAATAAACCCATTATAAATTCAAATCCACCATGTTCACATTAAACAAGATACATGCCTCAAACCTAATATTCTAGTGCATTAAGACTATCAAATTGAATGAAATATATGCATTGATTATGGTATGTCCAAGGTGATATATGCAAATTTCAAAATATTTTGAAACATTTAAACTTAATCAAATCACCCCAAAACATCAAAAATTAAACAACATGCCTAGTGACTATACTAAGCACTTATCACCTTAAAAATAGTCATGATATTTAATCATAAGTTTAAAAATATGCATCTATATCAACCTTAACCAATCATAACATTATGCATATTAACTTGTTAAATCACAAGAAAATTATTTCAACATTGTACAAAAATTTGCTAAAAAAATGTTTCTAAAAGAGGATGTTGGGATCATATAATTGTACACTCCACTTGGAGATTTGGAAAATAAAGTAAAATTGTTCTATAATAGTTCTCAGTTGTCCATCATTGTCAATCAAATGTCACATAAATGATACATCAAATATATTTTGCAACTTCATATCAACTTGAGACATCTCAAAAAATTATCTAAGCATATCAAATTATAGACACTATTTCTAGATTATATATCACCTTTGTCTAGTACACATGAAAAACTTGGACCTTGGTTGTTCCTCTTAATTTTGGACCTTTCCCACTTTCTAAAGTCTCAAATTTACTCTATCTTGTGCCACTAGGCCTATCTCTTAGTTTGATTAGTCTTATGTTGATGACCTAGACCTTAGATCTTGTTCATAATGTTGAAAACGTACTTATCTTCCACCTCTATAAGTTCTGAGTCTATACCTGCTTTACTGCTCCCTAGACATTAGCATCTGAAATAAACACCTACATTAATGCTAGTGTCTTGCTCCAATACAAGTGTCCAATGCCTTAAAGTCATTAGATTTTGAAATGAAATGTATCCTAATGGTTAGCCTAAGTTATTTAATATAATTTATTTATCAAAAGGGATTGATATAAATACAAGATCAACCCTCATTAATTCCTCACCTAAAAAAAACCTAAGGCAACTTATCATGGCATTCAATCAAGCACTTGATAAAATAAAGCTTCCATATTTTATCTTATTTTCATATCATTCATAAGGATAACACATACACATGTCTTAAATACTGAAGGAGCATCCCAAAATCCCAATTATCCAAGTTACAAACTAGTTCAATTTTATACTTCCTTTACACATTACATGATTCACACACAAGCCAGCACTTAGGGGAGAACTGTCGAGCCTTGAAAATGGCATGTTTTGAGTACCCATTATCTACCTATAGTTTCTCCTAAACTATGCCTTTTTTGAGACTATCCCTTGTATATTCGCACTTGAAATAGTTTAAATACATGATAGTTATATATTAAGATATTTATTATATTAATGACATTTTTATTTTTGATTTAAGTATATATGATTATCTTTTGTTATGTGATTATTTCTTATGATATTTATTTGATAAAGTTCAAAATCAAATAGCAATTTGGATCAACACACACTATAGCTAAATGATCCTATGTCAACACCTCTTGTATCCAAAGGATTCTTTGTCAGTACATACCGAAAACCATGTGATGATAGTTATGATAAAAACATCATGAGGAATATGTAATTGTCAATTCAATCTAGCATAAAAGCTAAACAATTTACAATAAGCCCATGGATTCTATAAGATGGATAAAAATTAACTTGCTTAGGTTTTTTACTACATTCCAAACTCGTGAAGGATATAATAGTCAGCTTTGACTTCATGAATATTGTTTTTTGGGTGTATCTCCCCATAGTTTGGTTATGAATGATTCAATAAATTCTATATGTTTCATTGGGCATAGTCTAACATCTAGAACCAAATTCTATTCTTTTAGCTGAACATTCTCATTATATTTATGTATTTTATATTTTTATTTATGACATAAATGGAAAACTTCCACCTTTGATATAAATATATTATACCAACTATGTGTAAGGTATTAGGAATTTATTTTAGGATTAGATGTGTGTAAGAATAACAAGTTATCCAATTGAGATATTGTAATCTATTGTAGCAATCTTTAATTACTGCATTATATGAATAAAGACAATATTCTGATTTAACCATGTATTTTATTAAGAGTAAGATTGAATCTCAAGACTAAGAAAGGAGGGCCACCTCAGGAAGACTTGAATTAGAGATCCTAATCATTTGTATATATAATTAATTTATTTTGTCTATTTAATTATGTATTATGATTTTACATTTGTGTATGTGAACAATTATATTTAATTGTGTGATTTTGAATAAGTTTTAGGGAAGCATCCAATCCAATTTTTTTATTCTTTAAATTCATTTCATACAAGTTTTATTCCTTTGCAAGTATTTCTATTTTATGCAATTTATTTTCATAAGTCCTAAACTGCAACCAATAAGAGTCAAACTAGAAGTTTTAGTGTGCACATATAGTGAAGTAATCCTATCAAGCTAATGACCATAGGTTGATAATTAATGAAATGGTTATTTTAGGTTATTAGTAGCTACCCTAGTTCATGTTGCTTGGGTTTTGTATGAATGGGAAATGCAATAGATTTAAAAATCAATCCTATCTTAAAGAAGATAAATAATACTTATAATTTCAATTGGGGAGACATTATATAATCAAGGTCATGACCAATATGGATCCACTAGACCTATCTAAGGGATATTTTACCATAATAAATTCACTAGGGAGGGTTACAAATCCTCCAGTCAATCAAAATTAAGAAATAACCATGACTAAGTCTTATGTTTTCATATTCACTAAACTAATAACTCACCAAATCTTATGGCACAAATTAGGGGTAATAAACATGAAAAGTAAACATGTATAAAATACATATAATGCTAGAAATATATAAGGAATCCTAATGCATAGAAGAGAAGTGAAAATGCATATCTATAAACTCTTACAAAAGAGGAACAAAGTTAGGAATACTTAACTTTGGAGACAAACCCATCGAGCCTTAATTTCTCCCTTGGCCAAAGTTTTTTTCAATAGGTTGTTGTGGTATGTAAGGATGACAAGGATAAATCACCTCTAGGATACATAACCTATCAATGCATCCAAAACACTTCTCCATAAGAAAAGATCCATATTTCCAAAGAAAATATGAAACCCTAAGATATGCTCTTTAAGTATAATGGTGGATAAGTAGATGCACAATATATCTTACTTATTCTTCTCATCTCTTAGAAATGGTAAAATCAATGTATTTATATAAATATATCTGACCCTAAACCCTTCTAAAATTTTAGGTTAAAAAGGGCAACCCAATCGACCTAGTATCATAATTAATAATAAAAAAAACTATGTCATGGAATAGGTCAGACATGGGCCAACCTAGTCCATAATAATATTTTTCAAATAAGGATACAAGGTTTATGTGGTCAACTATTTCATGTAAACTATCAAAAGGGGTTTGGGTTAGGAAAAGGGATAATGAAGTGGTAAAGGACTAGAGGAGGGTGAAAATTAGGAGGCAAATATTAGGGGAATGGTTTTAGGAGATAAGTGTGTAGATATCAAGTGGTAAAAAGGGAAAATAATCCTATGATGCACAAATGGTCTTTCTACCCCTTTCCCAATTCACCCTTTAGGGTGTGTAATTAGAGGGATTTAGACTCGATGGGTTCTTGAAAGATAAAAAGCATCATTAATTATTAAAGTATGAAAATATTATGTGTATAGATATTACCCACTCAAGTCTCATCACGTGTCATGTGGGTATAACACGTGATGGTGCTTTGAGAAAAGAACATAGTGACACACAATGTTGAAGTTGAATAAAGTATAGTAAAGAGAAAATAATATAAATGAAAGGATAAAATTTAAAAACACATACATTTCATTACCTTAGTTTTGTAGATAAAGAAGGAGATGTGAAAAATGTAAAGGTGTCCAATGTGAGGAACATTAGGTGAACCTATAGAGATTAGCACAAAAGAACAAAAAATCAAAATTTTTGTAACATGTCCATATAATAGTTTAAAATATTCTCTATGACATTAGTATTCTATAACATTTTACGGTTTGGAAAAAGAGTTATTAGAGACAAAGATATGAGAAAAATAAGAAATATGATGGTAAATATTTGAAAGGTAAATTATTTAGGAATAGTAAATATAAATAGGGTGAAAAAAATTCATTTGGTATTATTTACTATTCTGAGAAAAATAGAGCTCTAATAGACCTATTGAGAACCCAAAGATACAAGAGGTGAGGAGATGATAGTTGAGATAGAATGCATAGTGACCATAATGAGTGTAGCATAGGTAAGTAACTAAAAATTTCAAATTTTGGAGTAATTTTATTTGAAATTGAGTGATTTATATAAATTTGACTACTAGGCAAACTCTATACACTAGAATGAACCCTAGGAAACTTATAGGGGTATTAGGGGTCAAAATGGGGTATTGGGTAGGAAGGAGTTAGACCAATAAATGCCCAAGGCATTTATGTCAATTAGTCAAAAAGTCATTACAATGGATGTGTTGGGTGAATATTTTGTCACTCAGCTAACTGATAGGCAAAATAGTTTTGTTCACTACAGCATAGGGAGACTGGTCAGCCAGATGTGCAGGTTTACCACATCAAAAGGAGACTAATCTCTCCTCTCATCAAGGGGAGGTTCCCTATTAAATATGAGGAGCTATATACTATATATTTATGCTAAAAATAACACTTGGGGTAAGACAACACCATCCATCTCTCTTTTTTTAGAGATGATGTTCAAGGATCAAGGGAGAAATCTTAGGAGTAATGACAAAAAGCACTCCTCTTCTTTCAAAAGTACTATTCAGTAAACAACAAGAATCTTCCTGGTATTAATTGCAACAAGTAACCATGGACATAGTAACATAGGTTGAAATGTAGCACAAAGTCTCCACCTCAACTACCAAAGAGTGAGATACAAAGGTTAATGAGGGCACAAAGTCATCCCAAGATCCTTTACATAGGAATAGAAAAGACAAACACACTAAAGGCAATTATGTGGGCACAAAGTCTCTCTAAAATCGACTTCAGGACATCTTCCTGACTACTTTCACTAATTATACTTATTTAATTAAAGGGGCATAAATCGTATTAAAGAAATAGACATAAGAACAATTTCCCCAACAACTAAGTTATTACAACACAAAGTTTGAAAAGTCACTTGCTTTCTTATTCCAATAACAAAATATGATCAACAATCTGAGATCAAAGTCTCAATAATGCCTTTCAATTTGGGCAAAATTTAGTCTCTAATAATCAGAAGATCTCCAAAAACAATCAGAGAGAGTCCAATATATAGCTCTCCAAGAAAGACTTGGGAGCAGTAACACATCATGTTGCATTCAATATATTTTAAATTCTGTCAAGAAGATATGTTAGAATCGGGCATAGTTGACCATTTTCTTTTCTTAATGTAGAGAAATGGGTCACACCATTGAATTTTCATGTTCTCTAATGTCCAGCTAGTGGACTACTTCACCTTCTAGAAACATATCCCATGCATGGTTATTTCTAGTCCTTCTTCATCATTCTTCCTTTTCTAGCTGTGTTTTATCCCTTTTTTGAGATCTCAGGCTATCTCTTTGGTCAGTCACTAAATTTTCAATTGACACGTGGCACATTCCACTATGAAATAGACCAAGGCACTTGGTAGTATCCATTGGACTCTAAGAGAGGCTTAGGAGAATCTTAGAAACTAGTAATAAACTTGAAACATGGATATAGACACTTGTCACACTCTACTGAGTTATAATGGGACACATGGCAGCTTCTACTTTGAAATAGGTAGAGACACGTGGCATCTTCCACTCTTCAATTTTTTTCTTTCCTTAACCATTTGAATCGAATGATTGAACCAACTTTGGTTCAATGGTTCAATCTTTTATTCCACTCGTTTAATTGACTGCTTGAACCAACTACGTTGAACCAAACTGCGTTGAAGCTTTGAAACTTTGCCGAAGATGCTAAAACTTGAACCCATTGAACCTTTAAAACAACATGGTTCAGGTTTAATGGTTCAATTGTCTAATGGTTCAATCCTTTCTTAGAAGCTTGCTGATGAACCCTTTTTGACTGAACCAAGGCATTGAACCAATCCTGAAAATGCCTAAGTGTTGGAAATTTGCCCCTTTTGATTGAACTCACCTATTAAAGTGATTGAACCCATTGAACCAACTAGTCCCTTTACTAAAAAAGCTTAGAAAATGAGTAATTAGAATGCTCATAATAAATTTTGAAAAGGGAAGAGATGATTTTGGTCTTGCAGGACCAAAATAGTTCATATGTTGTCCCATAAAATGAGTGACATTTTTTGGGGACAACAGCTGGCCCAATTTGGGAACTTCCATAAATTGTAAAAAGAATTGAAGGGAGTAGAATCCAAAATATCTAGTGTCTTCATGTGTGCCATTGGGATATGGAGTTATGTTATTCAGAAATGAAAGGCATCAAAAATGAAAACTAACAACACAAAATAGAACTAAAAATTATACAAATATACATATGTACAGATGAAATTATCTGATACTTCAGGAACTAAAATGTTTTAGATACTGCCCACTGTGAGGCAATGAAAGGAGTGTGCCATCTTTATATTTCAATAGGAAACTATTTTCACCATTGAGCTAATGGATAGTGAATGGGCCTCTCCAAAGGGAGTCAAATTTTCCATGCATTCCCTTTGGTTCTCTTCTTTTGTCCCATAATAGGACTTGATCTCCAATCTGGAAGTCACAAGCTTTTGATTTCTAGTCAAAGAGCTTCTTCACCAGATTTTGATGTGTAGCAATTCAATCCACCACCATAGCTCACTACTCATCCAGTTTAGTCAAGCACATGATTCTCTTATCGATGGAACTTTCATACGTTTGATCTTCAATTGCCTTAGCTAATTTTAATGTTGGCAATTCCAAGGTGATTGGTATTTCAGCATTAAGACCATAAAGAAGTTGGAAAGGTGACATACCAATTGCCCTCTTGGGTGTAATTCTATTATCCCATAAAGCATCAACCAATGCTTTATGCCATATTTGTTGGTTGTCATCTACCAGCTTCTTGATGATAGTCACCAAGTTTTTGTTGCTTGATTTAGCCTGCCCATTCCCTTGTGGAAATTAATTAGAAGAGTGAGAGAGGGTGATCCCATAGTAAAAATAGAACTGAGTAATCTCTTGAGAAGAGAAACAAGCTATGTTATCTGTGACAATCTTAGTTGGGATGCCAAATTTGGAAATGATGTTTTCCTTGAGGAAATTGCACACTACTTTTGAAGTAGTATGTCTGGTTGGGATAGCTTCCACTCACTTGGTGAAGTAGTCAGTTGCTATAAAGATATAATCATGTCCAGCACTTGATGATGGGTTTATAGCTCCAATAAAATCAATTCCACATTGCTGGAATGGCTCCTTTATGATCACTGGATTGAGAGGTAGGGCAGCTAACTTGGGTTTCCCAACAAACTGCTATCACAATTCAAATTTTCTTACCCACTTATATGCATCTTGGAAAAGAGATAGCCAATAATACCTGGCTCACAAAATCTTGTGGGTAGTTACAAGAGTATAAAAATGTCCTCCATAGGCTAGATTGTGGAAGGATTTCAAAAGTTGGCTTTGCTACTCCTTATCCACACAGCAAAAGAAAACTCCATCAATGTTTCTCTAATACAGGCTATTGTCTTAGAGGTCAAAATTTGTATCTTTCAACTTGATAGTCCTCCTTTCTTTGTAAGATAGGTGAGTAGGACACTCACCATAAGGAAATGAGCAATATCTGAATACCACTCATTTGTGGTGGAGACAACGAGGACTATCGGTGAATCTTCCACCTCTACTTTTTCATGCTTTATTTCTTCTAGTTTGTTGTCAGTAATTAATTAGCATAGGCCTTTTCCCATTACTAGCTTTGTTGGCTTGATGTCTAGATCAAACTCCTAGATCTTTGTAATCTAATTGCCTCTTTTCATCTCAAACTCCTACTGAGTTAATATGGATTTGACTATGGTGTATGTGAATTTAGGATGTAGAAGTGGAAATGCTTGACTGCCTTCACCACTACATAAGCATGCTTCTCCATGTTTGATTATTTTAGCTCATGAGCTTTGAAAGGGAAGCTCATGAAAGAAATGGGAGATTCCATACCTTATTTATTATATTGAACTAGAATTACTGAAAGCATGTGTTCAGAAGCGTAACTATATATGGTGAACTCTTTGTTGTAGTCTAGACAAACTAGAGTTAGGGCGTGGGCAATGCCAGTATTGATATCCTCAAATGTTGACTTGCCTTCTTTAGTCCAGCTGAAAGTGGTCTTTCCCTTCATCATGTTCACAATGTGTCGAGTCTTATCAATAAACTCAGGGATGAACCTTTGTAAGAAATTCACCTTTCCAAAGAAAGAGTGAACAACAATCTTACTTGTAGGCAAGGCAAGCTCTTGGATAGAATTGATTCTATCTGAGTCAATCTTTATGCCTCTTTTAGACATAATGTGTCTAAGAAGTTTCCCCTCTATGACTCCAAAAATTGATTTCTTTGGGTTTAAGGAAATGCCATTCTAGTGGTAGTGTTCTAACACTTATTGCAAATGATGTATATGTTCATAGTGACACTTGGAAAAGATGGTCAAGTCATCAAGGTATACCACAATGAACTTACCCATTTCATCTTTTAAAGTGAGGTCCATTTCTCTCTAATAAGTGGTGCCAGCATTAATCAAGCCAAAAGGCATCATTCTATATGCAAACGTGCCCCAAGGTGTGGTGAAGGTAGTCTTGTGTTGGTCTATTTTACTAACTTCAACTTGATTATATCCTGAGAAGTTGTCTAACATTGATAACATCTCTAAGCCAATCACTGTCTATAGCACTTGATCCATGATGGGAAAAGGATAGTTATCCTTTAAAGATGACTGATTCAGATTCCTAAAATCTACACATATGCAAATTTTGCCATTCTTCTTCCTCACAGGGACTATGTTGGCAATCCATGTGGAATGATGGATTTGGAAAATTATCCTAGCATTCAACATTTTTTGTATCTCAGATAGAATAGTACCTAATATCTTTGGATTATACTACCAATATTTCTACTTGTAAGGCACTGAGTTAGCCTTGAGAGGAATGTCATGGTAGATTTCATCAGGCCTGAGAGACTTCGGGTCATCATAGGAGTATGCTAAGATGTCCATGTATTGGCTGAGCAAAGTAGTAAACTTGAACTTCTCTTTGGGAGTGTAGCATTTACCAATGTTAACCATCTTAGGACCTTCTTTGGTACCCAAATTTATTTGATCAAACCCCTGGGAGGATCTTGAATCCATTTGTTATTGTTTGATAAATCTGTCATGTTTGTCAAATAGCTTTTTGAGGGAAACTAGAACTTTAGGAATTTTATTCCCTTTGAGTTACAAGAATTCTTCATCTACATTTGAGTTCATTTCAAGAGCTAATTCAAGCTTCTGAGGATTACTGCCTTCAAAGTGAAACTATTCGAAGCTATCTCTTTATTCCAGAAAGGCAATGATTTGGTTGTCATTGTTAAACACTTGCCAATGGTTGGCATTATCAAGCACACTCAGTCAAAAGACTAGCTCGATGGTGTATTTGCCTCCTATGAAGTCTGGGTGAGGGATTAAGAGAGTTTCTAAAACAATGACTGCATCAGCTTGGTCATTGACTTCTCTAGATATGGCAGAGATGTTGAAAGCATCAAAGCTTTCAATTTGATCCCAGACTAGGTTGTGGTAATAGCACAATCTCTCATTTTTTGTTTGATACAGGTTATTTACTTGACAAACCACCAATTTATCATCTCCTTTGGCATGGAGTGTGATGCCTTTATCTCTAGCAACCTTCAATCCAAGTAATAGAGATTCATAATCAGCTGTGTTGTTCGTGTTGCTAAACTGTAACTTATATGAGTAAGGGAAAATATCTCCTTGAGGAGATATCAACACAATCCCAGCTCTTGAGCTAATAGAGGAATAGTTGCCATCAAATTCCAGAATCCATACCTCATTAGACACTAATTTTTCTTTAGATTTTTCTTCATTAGAGAAGGAAAATCCTTCTCTATCTATACTGTAACCTCTCAGTTCTTCTAATGTATGGTCCGAGTCAAACCTTGGATCATATTCAAGGACTTCATCAAGCACCTCATGAATTTCTTCTATGGATAGAAAGTAATTACCCATGCTTGAAGACTCAAATATAATTTGTGCTTCAGGTGCTAATGTTTGAGTGACCACGTATTTTGCTTCCTTTTTAGGGAGCAACCTCTGCATAATGCCTTTAACTGGGATCCTTGCTTTAGATAGGTCCATGCTCAATTCTCCACCAACATATTTGTAGAAATTTCACCCAAGAAGGATGCCATATGATGCTAGGACATTGGCCACTAGGATAGTCATCTTGATTGTTTTGTCAGGGAATGCTGTAAATGCAAATTAGGCATCCTTGATTTCTCCCAGTAGTGGCACTTGTTTGTTTTCCATGGAGAAACATCTCCCAAATGTTTTGGTTAGTGTGAGACCAAGATATTCTTCCACCTTGGTAGGCATGACATTATCAAATGCACCTGAGTCTATAATATAGTTTCTTAGCTTGTGACCATTTATTAACAGGAAAAGATAGAAAGGCTCTATTTTACCAGGGGTAGTTGGAGGAGTAATGACAAGATTGTTTGGAATGGGCATATTCCTTGGGGAATCATGAGTTACATTTTTAGCATCTTTTCTTACAAGGATAGCTTTATTCTTCACACACTCCACCAACCTATCCAACTACTCAGGATTAGATTGTAAATATTCAAACTCAGTCATTTGAATTTTGGTCTTCTTGACATGATCAATTATGTCAAATGACTGAATTGGACTAGGAACAGAGGAAGGTAATTCAACCTTTTGGTTTGTAGGGGGGAAGGACTAATTTGTGAAATTAAAGTTGAAGGTGAAGGTGAACTTGATGTACTTACCCTTTTGGTTATCACTAGGTCCTTTGGCTAGAAAGGGAGGGTGGTTCTCTACTTAGCAATTGAAATTGCATGTTGAGAATATTTTTCCATTTTTCCCTTATCAACTTGTTCAGCTAACTAGTTCTGTGACTTGGTAAACACTGCATATGATCCATCATATGCTTCTCCTTTACTTCTAGGTTCATCTTGATAATTCAGAAAACCAATGTTAGAGTCACCAGCTAATTCTTCTTGACCTTATGCTAGGAGATTAGCATCATTTTCTTGGTTCAACTTAGGCTAGAAAGAGAAATCAAATTCCTTTTCAAGATACCCCACTTCTGAATTGGTTGGGGGTGCTTCAATGGCAAGTTTCCCCTATGGGGAAGGAAGATGATTTAGTTGCCCTTAATTCCTAGTAGCATTACCTTAGTACGACTAATTTATAAATGTCCTCTTTGGCATATCTCTATATGAAGGAGTAGAAGACATTCCTTGTGCCATTTTCTTTTTGAGAGCAAGAAACTCATTTTCTAACTTCTGCATCATTGGTTCAGTGGTGCTTGTAGATGGATATTCAGAAGATGAAGAAGATTTACCTCTATTTGGATCTCTCCTTATCTTTCCTACCAAGATAAGGTCATCTTCTACCTTGGTAGCCAAGTCTTGAGCTGTAGTAAGGTCTATTTGGCCAGCACATCTCAATAAAAAACTTACTTCAGGCAGTTGAGAGTTAATGAAGAAACATTTGGGATTTTCAGGTGTAGGTTGAGCAATTGTAGGAATCCTATTCCTCAACTTATTAAACTTGGATGTGAAATCTCTCATTGGTTCATGAGGCTCCTTCATTTGTGTGAGTTGAGCTAGCAAAGCATGTGCATCTTCTACAGGTTTGAATCTGGCTTCAAACTTGGCTTTGAGGGTGTTCTAGTCAGTCACTGATTGAGCTTATAGAGGGTAGAACCAATCTATAGTAGCATCTTGTAATGTCTCTATAAATAGCCTAACTACTACATCTTCAAATTCCACCCCTATTATGCCACAAGCTATGCTAAAGGCTGTAATATGTTCATCAAGATGAACCTTTCTATCACCAAAGAATTTGGGAAAATTCTTCCTTGAACTACGTGGTAGCTCATGTAGAGGTGGAGTTAAATTAAGTGGGCCAAAAGAGTTACCCCAAGGGCCTTGAATTACCATAGTATGACTATGGAAAGGTGGAATAACAAATCTCAGAGGGGTAAGTATTAACAAAGCTTTGTTAATAGTGGAAATGGATGCTTTGCCTGGTAATGGAGACTTGACTTTAGTAGGAGGAAAGCTCCTGGTTTATTTGAGACAAGATGACGAAGGAAACATATCAAAATTACTTTGCTGTACCAACTTGAATATAGGGTCAACAATACCTTTATACCTTTGGCTTTGTGTATATCGTGGATCTGTCAGATTGTAAAATAAAAATGGGAAAGAACTGGCCCTGCTTTAGCTTGAAGCTTGAGGCTTCAAACTACATGTTCTATCCTAGTTGACGTAGAGGTGGAGGGAGATGGTAAGGCTATAATGATAATGGGTAAGACACAAAATGGATTCATCATAGTCTATAATGGATAAGGATAGGGACTGCTTCAATCTAAAACTTGAGGCTTTAGATTGCATGTAATTCCCAAGCGGAGTCACCAAAAACTGTTGGGTGAATATTTTGTCACTCAGCTAACTGATAGGCAAAATATTTATATTAACCATAGAATAGGGATATTGGTCATCCAGATGTGCATGTTTACCACATCAAAAGGAGACTAATCTCTCCTCTCATCAAGGGGAGGTTCCCTATTAAATATGAGGAGATATATACTATATATTTATTCTGAAAATAACACTTGGGGTAAGACAACACCATCCATCTCTCTTTTTTTAGAGATGATGTTCAAGGATCAAGGGAGAAATCTTAGGAGTAATGATAAAAAGCACTCCTCTTCTTTCAAAAGTACTATTCAACAAACAACAAGAATCTTCCTAGTAGTAATTGCAACAGGTAACCAAGGACATAATAACATAGTAGGATGAAATGTAGCACAAAGTATCCACCTCAACTTCCAAAGAATGAGATATGAAGGGTAATGAGGGCACAAAGTCATCCCAAGATCCTTTACATAAGAATAGAAAAGACAAACACACTAAAGTTAATTGTGTGGGCACAAAGTCTCTTTACAATTGACTTTAGGACATCTTCCTGACTACTTTCACTAATTTTGCTTATTTAATTAAACGGATAGAAATCATATTAAGGAAATAGACATAAGAAAAATTTCCCCAACAAATAAGTTATTACAGCACAAAGTCTGAAAAGTCACTTGCTTTCTTATTCCAAAAACAAAATATGATCAACAATCTGAGCCCAAAGTCTTAATAATGCCTTTCAATTTGGGTAGAATTTAGTTTTTGATAACTAAAAGATCTCTAAAAACAATAAGAGAGAGTCTAATATATAGCTCTCCAAGAAAGACTTGGGAGCAGTAACACATCATGTTGCATTCAATACATTTTAAATTCTATCAAGAAGATATGATGGAATTGGGCGTAGTTGCCCATTTACTTTTCTCAATGTAGAGAAATGGGTCATGCCATTGAATGTTCATGTTCTCTAATGTTCAGCTGGTGGACTACTTCACCTTCTAGAAACATATCCCATGCATGGGTATTTCTAGTCCTTCTTCATCATTCCTCCTTTTTTGGCTATGTTTTATCCCTTTTTTGAGATCTCAGGCTATCTCTTTGGCCGGTCACTGAACTTGCAATTGACACATGGCACATTCCACTATGAAATAGACTGGGACACTTGGTAGTATCTGTTGGACTCTGAGAGAGGCTTAAGAGAAGCTTAGAAACTAGTAAGAAACTTGAAATGTGGATACAGACACTTGTCACGCTTTGTTGAGTTATAATGGGACACACAGTAGCTTCTGCTTTGAAATAGGCAGAGACAGATGGCAGCTTCCACTCTCAATTTTTTTCCTTTCCTTAACCATTTAAACTGACCGATTGAACCAACTTTGGTTCAATGGTTCAATCTTTTGTTCCACTCATTCAATTGACCACTTGAACCAACTGTGTTGAACCAAACTGCATTAAAGTAAACCATGTTAAACCTTTGAACCTTTGCCGAAGATGTTGAACCTTAAACCCATTGAATCTTTGAACCAACATGGTTCAAGGTTCAATGGTTCAATGGTCTAATGGTTCAATCCTTGCTTAGAAGCTTGCTGATGAACCCTTTTTGGCTGAACCAAGGCATTGAACAAATCCTAAAAATGCCTAAGTGTTGGAAATTTGCCCCTTTTGATTGAACTCGCTTGTTAAAGTGATTGAACCCATTAAACCAACTAGTCCCTTTACTGAAAAAGCTTGGAAAATGAGGAATTAGAATGCTCATAACAAATTTTGAAAAGGGAAGAGATGATTTTGGTCTTACAGGACCAAAATAGTTCATATGTTATCCCACAAAATGAGTGACATTTTTTGGGGACAACAAGATGAACAAGGTCGACCAGGTGAACTTATTTAGTAGAACATAAGAGAAACTAGTGGGTTGACTTAGTACTAAGTGGCTAACTTATTACTTTAGAGGATGAAATGGGATGGCTTAGTATTGCTAAGCTATATAGGAGCCTACTTATTATTGAAAAGGCTAATTTGGTTGAAATTGTGATAGGGTTGATCTAATATCCCTAAGAAAGGATAGGACCAATTTAGTTTGTAATAGATCAAGCCTATAAGAAATGAGGAAACTAAATTAAATCAGATTATTTTTGTGAAATGTGTAAGAATGTAGTTTGATTATGAATGACATGGAGGTCTAATACATCCTTTATTACTTTATATTTTATAGATGCACTAGATATTTTTGTGAATGATCTATGCCTCATGGTTACCTAATTTGTTGGATCAATTAATAGATGTGGATAGAGTGAGAGTGGTTGCATTAGGATTGGGAGCTATTATGGAGATGAGATACATCCCACTAAGTGTTGATCTCATTGTCATGTTCCTTGGATCATGGGAATGGTTGACTAAAACTTTTTGATAGGTGGTGGATGTGGATACCATAGAGGCAGGTATCACATTAGAGTATGTCCATGCATTAATTAGACTACCTATAATAGGGAAATTAATGATCATAAGGGCACCAGATGATATAGAGGAGAGATGAGCACTAGCCAGGTGGGGGATAGGATCACATAAGATATACCTAGGGTTGAGGGTGAGCTTATTTGATGTATATATTATGAATATTCTAAATAAGGATATGATTAGAATTGTGACAACATGAGTACTATGTCATAAGTTAGATAGCAAGGTACAGCTGTACATGATAGCCATGTGCCAGTCTATTTTGGATTAAGGGGCACTTTATGATTTTTTCTATCATTTGGGTATATCTCATGAATTATATCTATGGGATGTTGTCTAGAGGGAAAAATACCATGGGAATTGTGGTGTTGTTGAGCTCATGTATATATGAGAGGTTCCTAATGTATCATCCAGCTGGGTTGTCTTATGTGGATGATGATAGGTTACTTCAAGTTGTTAGATGGAGAGAGGACCAAGTAGCATGGGTATTCACTACATAATAGTGATACATATAGTCACACAAAGAGAGATTATGTGGTATCCCTATGCACATATTGCTATGATTTAGCCTAGTTGGGTGACTATGACATTAGGGTTGGCTCAATTATGGATCATGGGTCACTATATCTAGTGGATAGAGCCACATCCAGTGGAATATTTGCCATGATAGTTTAGAATCTTACACCCAACAAATATTATATTAAATCTTACATTTTGGGCATGGCATGTAAGAGAGCTAAGGAGGAGAGGAGGAGGAATGCCAGTTGAGAGACCAAAGATCAATTCATGGTGTGTGAGAACATGGATTAGTTGATCATGATAACTAAAATTCAAAAGGGAAGAGGGAATATATATGGATGCATGGGTGTAGCAGGTACCACAACAAGCACCGTAACAAGAGTAGTGACCACCTTGGGAACACCACCAATAGAGATACCACTAATGGGATTGAGCATAGATGAGAGTGGTCATACATGATGACCTAATAATTGGCCCAAGAAAGAGCTAGTTGATAGAGGCATTATTGAGGAGAGGCCCATGACATGCACATGTGGTGACTCTAGGTTTTAATTTGATAGGGAGATGACCCATGGATTAGGTGCTTGGGGGATGGGCTAATGGAGAGACTATGCTTGATAAATAAGAAGATAGGTAGATGGTGGTTGGTGACACTGAGATAGGTAAGAAATGTTGTAATTTTTAATCTTTGAGATAGAAGACTAGTCATATATGATGGTAGATAGATAGATATATTTTACAATGTATATGTGATCTGATATTTATCTAGGTTTTGGGTTTTCAAACACTACAACATAGGACATCTTATGGGAATCCCTAGTCATGATAACACACCATAACATTTTAGATGGGGTGTTGACACCGTACAAACTCACCATGTTGAATGATCTTATGGTACCATCTGCTCCATCTCAAGAAGGCTAATTTATACTAGTAGAAGAGGCCATGAGGTAGTTATAGATATGTGAGGATGGATTGTAACCACTGATATGGGTGGGAGAAGGAGAGGCATAGGCCTAGTAGGGCCTATATCAAGAGATATCCACACATAGGGATACCACGATCTAACTTGGATAGGTACAGATCTAGGTGGCCAACCTATAGGGATAAGTAGTAGGGTTAAGATTTTAGACCAATTAATTATAGCATATTATGTAGAAGGGATGGTCTAAAGAATATATAGGTAGAATGGATAGGCCATGATATAGTCATGATAGAGCCCAGTCATAGAGCTAGAGCTATGTATGTTTTAATTTTGTAAAAAAACACATGATATATATATATATATATATATATATATATATATTATATTTATAATTGGAATTTGATCTCATGGGTTATATTTTGGTTATGGTTATTGATAAATAGATATATTTATTTCTAGCACATGTATTTTACTATTGTTGTATACGTAATTGGAAATATATGTGAGGTGTTTTCTTTTCTATCATTATGTAGTACACATGTAAGGTTAAAAAGAAACAGGAGAAAAGGACTTGGAAAAATTAAACAAAAACAAATGTAATACACACTATTTCATGATAGGAAACATGTAATAACAAAAGATGACTAAGTATAATAACTAAAAAGTGGTAAATAATATGACAAAATGTTTTTGAACCATGAAAAATATTGTCATCAAATTAAACTAAGATCACACTAAATCACATTGGGAAGTATGAAAATAACTTAATAAAATGGAAAGCATGTTAAAGAAAAATGGTAGAAAAATAAATCAATTAAGTCAATCAGTCATACTAAATCACATTGAGAAGTTTAAAAGAGAAACAAAATTTGGCAAAATGGTCTTAAATTAATCATACTAATTCATGTTGGGAAGTATGAAAAACTTAAACAAAATGGTTAGATTCTTACATGCAATCAAAAAATAAGAAGATAAAAGTGAAATATTAATGAAGTAAGCATAAAAATAATAAATCAAGATGGTAAGCATGTCAATGACATATAAGTCATAATCAATCACATCTTATCTCAAATTTGACACATGTAATTTCATTATGACTTGGGTATTGGAAAATTTTGTGAGGAAGTCTAGGTCCTATCCTTAATCTTACACTAAAACTCACAAAGGGATCACCAATGAGGTGGAAACAATGTGAAAAGTGTAAAATATGATAAAAAGGGATGTCTAGAATGGTAATGTGAAAATTTGGTAATTTATGAGGAAGGCCTAGTCCTTTCCAAGGTCTTACATTACAACTCGCAAATGGAACCCCTAGGGGGAGTGATCATTGAATAAAATAATATTTCTCAAGGGGAAACATTAGGATTGTAGGGAATGAAAGAGGGAATGTAAGAATCATAATCTAGGCATCTTATGAGAAGACCTTAGGAAACATGAGGCATACTAAGGACATATAAAGGCACTAAGTGACTAGTGACCATCAATATTTAAATGATACATGTTCACTATAGGCACAAAGATGTGTAGGAAAACAAGTGTGGTACTAATATCAACTCATGTTGGTTTTTTTGAATAATAAAATTAAAATGGACCTAACTTTTCACAATGTGTTTGCCATTCCTTAAGATCCATTATAGAGCCATCAATCTACTATGAAGATTGGGTACTTGCATGATAAATTAGGTAACACTTAAAATACAAATATTCTCCTTTTCAAATCTACTAGCCTATTACACCCCAATGGAACTTGAATATATCATGAATCCAACTATGGAGTTTGAGATTCAATTAAATAAAGGATATGTGCTTAGAATCATGTCTTTTAGTGTGATTTAAATTTTGAGAATTTTGAATGTTTCCTTTTAGATCATTACCTTTTGTTAAATGGTTTGTATTTTTATTTTTTTATGGCTTTTAATATTACTCCTCCATATAAACTTAGAATGACCAAACATGAGAGATAAAGTGATACACACAAATGATATTTAGGCTTAGGCTGAAGGAAGATAATTATCCAAAGACATGATTGATTAGAACACTTAAGTTAAACTATGAACCAACATGTTATCTCAAGTCTCAAATATGTGTATGCTTAGTTTGTGAAAGGAAATAAGGGGGATAAGGGTATATCCAAGGTGGATTGATAAGAGGAGATGATAATGAGATGAATTATTTGATAACTTATCACATGGTAAATAAGGAATGACTAAAGGGAATAAGGTTTGTATAACCAAGTCACAATTATTCATTTTTATAGAGACAAGATAGTAAATAACCATGAAAAGAAAATAAGATAGCCATAGAAAAATAAATCATAGGGAAGAATTATGAAAAAAATAATCCATAAGAGAACATAAGGAGGATAATGACATCATAAGAAACATGTAGTGAGAAACATAAGTCATCTTGTAAGATGAATAAGAATTTGACATAATGTCAAATGATATAAGATAAATAAATGTTAATTTAGAGTACACATCCAATATAAAATGAAGAAATAAATGAAGTAACACCATGATTGTGTTCATCCATATTGATATATTTATCCACACACATTATCAATAACATATGATAAGTCTCTATGAAGTTGAACTTAGATTGTAACCAAAGTCTCATTGATCTTCAAGTAAAGTTGATAAAATACTTTGCATCAAATCTCCTTGATGAAAAATGTGGGAACACCTAAATGATCATGCTAATGAGGGATATCATGAAGATTATTCTCAAGATAAAGAATGGGAATGGATTATATGGGAGATGAAGGGGACACTAGTGGGGAATGGGCCAAAAGAGAAGGAGTCACTGGTGGATAAGGGATCATAGGTGGAGGGGGATCTATAGGTTAGGGAATCATGGGTAGATAAAATTTAAATGGAGAAGGGACCACAAGTGGAGGAACCATGGGGGAAGAATGGGGAGCCTTCTTATGAGGGTAAACTTTGGGAGGAAGGGTATTAGGTGCAAGAATGGTCATGAGGTGATATTTGAGATGCTATTGAAGGATGCAACAATTATCAATGTGATGAGTCATACATTGGTTTTAGAGATAATATACCTTTCAATATTTGGTAAGATATTTAAGTAATTCTTTTGGGGGAGGTATACCCTTGTTTATGGGCTTTGAAGTGGTGGGATGCATAGTGTCAATATATTACCATAGCTTATGACAATGAATGGATGAATTATTATATGTGACATATAAGTAATAGATATGATTGTTAGTAGACTTTGCAGGTGTACTAATAGAAAGAGTGCCAATAGAAGTCAAGGAAGGATGGTGTAATGAGTAGTCTCTATTCCAATGACATAAAACTTTGTGAATATCACAATAGGGATAATCATCCCATTTGGTGGGAAAAGGAGTAAGTTGAAGTAAAGGGAGAAAGCCATCACCAAAGGAGGGTGGGGTTGGTGGATATACTAGGAAAGGATTGACTGAAGGAGCAATAAGATAGGAAATAGGAAGAGACTTATCTAGAGAGGGAGTGGGAATAGGATCTAAATTGGGCTCAACTAAGGGAGAGGTGGGATGCATAGAAGGTTGAAGGATAGTCTCAAACATCTCAAGGATAAGTTAACTAGAGGGGTCTTGGTATCTAACAAAGTGTTAGGGACTAGTCATATCATGATCCATAAGCTTACTTCTAGGGGGAGTGATCAGTGAACAAAACAATATTTCTCAAGGGGAAATATTAGGATTATAGGGAATGAAAGAGGGAATTCAAGAATCATAACATAGGCATATTATGAGAATACATTAAGAAACATAAGGCATACTAAGGATATAGAAAGGCACTAAGTGACTAGTTACCATCAATATACAAAGGATACATTTTCACTATATGCACAAAGATGTGCAGGAAAATAAGTGTGGTATAAAGATCAACTCATGTTGGTTATTTTGAACAACAAAATTAAAATGGACCTACTTTCCCATTACATGTTCCCCATTCCTAGAGCCATCAATCTACTACAAAGATTGGGTACTTGCATGAGAAATTAGGTAACACTTAAAAGATTTTTTATTCTCCTTTTCTAATATACTAGCCTACCACACCCCAATGGACCTTGACTCTATTATGACTCTAAATATGGAGTTTGAGATTCAATTAGAAAAAGGTTATGTGCTTAGAATCACATATTTTAGTGTGATGTGACTTTTGAGAATTTTGAATGTTGCCTTTTAAATCATTGCCTTTAGTTAAATGGTTTGGATTTTAAATTTTTATGGATTTTTAAATTACTCCTCTGTATGGATTTATAATGAACAATCATGAGAGATAAAGTGATACACACAAATGAGATTTAGGCTTAGGGAAAAGGAAGATAAGTATCTAAATACATGATTGACTAGAAAAATTAGGTTAAACTATAAACCAATATGTTATCTCAAGTCTCAACTATGTGTATGCTTAGTTTGTGAAAGGAAATAAGGGGGATAAGGGGATATCCAAGGTGGATTGGTAAGAGGAGATGATAATGAGATGAATTATTTGATAATTTATCACATGGTAAATAAGGAATGACTAAATGGAGTAAGGTATGTATAACCAAGTCATAATTATTAGTGTTTGTAGAGATAAGATAGTAAATAATCATTAAAAGAAAATAAGATAGCCATAAAAAAAGAACTCATAGGGAAGAAATATGAAAAAATATTCCATAAGAGAAAATGAGTAGGATAATGACATCATAAGTAACACGCAGTGTGAAACATATGTCATCATGTAAGATAAATAATAATTTGACACCATGTTAAATGATATAAGATAAATAAATGTAAATTTAGAGTACACATCCAATACAAAATGAAGAGAGAAATGAAATAAAACCAAATTTGTGTTCATAAATACTGAAATATTTATACACACACATTATCTATAACATATAATAAGTCTTTATGAAGTTGAAATTGGATTGCAGCCAAAGTCTCATCGATCTTCAGTGAAAGTTGAGAAAATAATTTACATCAAATCTCATCAATGAAAAATGTGGGAACACCTAAAGTATCATGTTGATGAGGGATATAAAGAATATGATACTCATGAGAATGAATTGGAATTTATTATATGGGAGATGAAGGGGTCATCAATGGGGAATGGGCCATAGGTGAAGGAGTCACTTGTGGATAAGGGAACATAGGTGGAAGGGGATCCATGGGTGAGGGAATCATGGGAGGATCAAATTTAAATAGAGAAGGGACCGTAGGTGGAGGATCCATGTGGGAATAATGGGGAGACTTCTTGTAAGGGAAACCTATGTGAGGAAGGGTAGTATTCACAAGAATGGTCATGAGGTGATCTTTGAGATACTGTTGAAGGATACAATAATTATTAGTGTGATAAGTAGTACATTGGTTCCAAAGATAATATAACTTTTCATATTTGGTAAGATATTCAAGTAATTATTATAGGGGAGGTATACCCTTGTCTATGGGTTATGGAGTGGTGGGATACAAAGTGTTTATATATTACCGTAGCTTATGATAATGCATGAATGAATGATTATCTATGTCATGGAAGTTATAGATACGCTTGTTAGAAAAATTTATAGGTGTATTAATAGGAAGAGTGCCAATGGAAATTGAGTAAGGTTGGTGTAATGAATAGTCTCTAGTCTAATGATTGATATATTTGTGAATATCACAATAGGGTTGATCAACCCATTTAGCAAGCAAAGGAGTAAGCTAGAGTACAGGGAAAAAACTATCACCAAGGGAGGGTGGGGCTGGTGGAGAGACTAGGTAAGGCTAAAATGAAATAGAAATAGGAGAGGAAACATGAAGAGACTTAGCTAGAGAGGGAGTGGGAATAAGATCTGAATTGGTCTTAGTTAAGGGAGGGATGAGATGCATATAAGGTTGAAGGATAGTCGTAAGCATCTTAAGGATAAGCTAGCTAGAGGGGTATTGTTATCTATCAAAGTAGTAGGAACCAATAATATCATGATCCATAAGCATACTATTATGATGCTCTTCAAAAAGTGAAGGTGATCGCACCATATTTACCCTACAAACAAGAGGAAAAATGCTAAAATTAGGAATTATATAAGATGGAATGGTCGAAGAAATATGGAGAGATTGAAGTAAACATGAATGATAATAGATAATTTTAGCATCTCAAGCTTGAACAAGACATCCTAAGAATGGATCATCTAAGGTATAGCCATCATCATAGTCAAGGTATGAAGATCAATGGTGTTGGTAGGGATGACCTTGTCATCTGATGTGGTGTGATGAATGGAGTGTCAAGTCTTAGTTAAGAAAATAGGTATATCATCACTAAATGGTTAATGGGAATGTGGTTTTAGAGAAGGTAGAAGATGGGAAATGAGATGAGGTGTGAGATTCAAGGTTTTAATCTTGAGACTGATCTCATTAGGTTTACCATTATCTAAGACTAAGAGGTTAGGTGGGATATTCCTGATGAGTTTGAGGTGACCATTATAACCTCAGGTGGAGTTGACAGGAAATTTAAACTATTGAGATTCTTCAAATGTAATGATCAATAAGGGTTTAAAGTTGGAAATTTTGAATACACCATGGTTTTGAAATTGTTCAAAATCCCAAGGGTTGGTGTCACCTTGAATCCTATAGATTTCACCATTATAAGGAAATTTTACACATTTTCAAGTGGAAGAGGTAATTAATCTCATATGATGAGTCCATGGATTACCAATTAAAATGTTATAGGGTACAAGAAAGTTGAATATCATCATTCTCACTTGAATGGTGATAGGTGAGACAGTGATAGGAATGCACACACAACCTAAAGAAGGCATTTACCTTCGGTCATAGCCTTCACATATGTTTCATGTGGACTTAATATTATATTTATAATATCTAATGGTGTTAATAAAATCAAGAGAGGTAGTACAAGTGCCTAAACCCTCATCAATCAAGGCATGTTTGACTTAGATATTGTAATCATACTTCTTATGACCCTATTTCTTATGAGTACACATCAGCTCACATGAAGAATATGAACCTTTATAATCCCACTTTGAGACATCCACTACCTACTTGGACCTCTCTCATATCATATTCTTACCCTCCATACATCCTTAGTCCATCTTGGCCCTTTTGCATGCAAGAGAGGCCCTCTAGGGACCCTTGGGGGGTCTCGAGAGCCTATTGACTACCCTAAGGCCCCAATTGACCCAAGTCATGGCTTGTGTGAAGGAAAACCATGGCCTAAGTCATACATTTCCTTCAAAAAATCCATAACATAAGAAGAATGTGTGCAAAAGTGTTTGTTTGGACCCAAATAGTAAAAAATGGCTAGTTTTAGGCCTTTTGGTAGACTAGGGATGGGATATATGGTTCATTATAATTCATTTGAGCCTCTCTCTTATATATCCACACTCTATCTTGATTCTTCTTGCCTCTCTTGACTCCCATGCCTTCTTGAATCTCTCTTGATTCATTCTTGGCACTCTTGAGCTTAATTGGTGACAGAAGATCCCATATGCTACTACACATTTGCTTGGAAATTCCATTACTCCTCTCAATTGTTACTACTTCCTTATGAATTTTTTTGGAGCTCTTACACCATTTCAATTTCTCACTTCACTTGTTCCTTTGCTCTAGGCTTTTATTTTGGACTTCATCTTGCACATAGCTTGGTCTTTCTCTTATATTGCTTCCTAAATTAGATTCTTGGTTGGTAGAACATTTGCACATCTTATTTGAGCTTGATATGAAGCAATTTTTATATTAAAAGTGAAACTCATTTCTTTTTGTATTATATATGCTAAGGTTTGATTTGTTTTGGTGATTCAGTTACTTTGTGCATTGTTTACAATAGTATCTAAAGTTTATGCATTCATATGTGGTTACAAGATATCTTCATTACTTAAAATATTTACCATTACATGTTATACTTACATTGGAAACATTTATATTACATAGTAGGACTCTACATGCTCAAGACAAACTAGAAAACTTGCTTAAACATTCTCTCTCTCTCTGATTAAACTAGAACATTGCATTTCTAGAAAATAGTAGTTCTGATTTGGAAAGATAGCTCAAATCTAGAATAGGCATGTTCTTGAACCCTTTCTTGAAAACATATTTATTGATTAAAAAATATTTCATTTCACCTCAAAGTTCCTTAACTTTTATATTTACATTTCATTTGTTATCTTTTTCCATTTGGTATTGTTATTTTTGCTTTGTTTATGCAATCAATAGCCTAGTCTTAGCTACTTGCTTTACTATGGTTGGATCTATTAGAGGTGCCTACATATTTTGTATGTTTTTTCATGCTATTGCAAACCTATTTTTCAAGTTTATATATATATTGGTGTAAGCTATAAAAATAGATAGCCACTATAGACCTCTTATAGCCCATAAAAGCCCTGAGCCTTCTAGCCTCTTAGTGGTTTGCTTTAGTACCTTGCCAAACATTGGTGGTTCCATTAAAATTCTTAGAGATACATTATGGCATGCCTAGTGGGACCATTTCCATGAGCATGCCACTTCTTCCCATCATCTCAATGTTATAGATATTTTGGTCATCATGACCATTTTCACAAGCATGCCATTTCTTTCCATCATCCTTGTGGGGACCATCACACTTCCCATGGCCATTGACCACCCCATGGTAGAGATGATTTCCATTATGAGAATACTCCCTATCAAGAGATGCATCAAAATCATCTTGAACATGGTCATGGTGATGCCTATGGGCATATGAAACATCATCACCATCATAATCCCCCTCTTAGAGTTCATCACCAGCTTACTATCAACCATGCTTATGAAGATCTCCATTAGAATCCTCTATCCCATTCGGTGAATGTTATTCCCCTTCCTACTCCTATCTTTTAAATACGTAAGTTCAATGGAATATATGACTCTAGTCCTATGATACATATCATGGTATTCATGATGGTGTGTATGGATTTGGAATAGGATGAAGGCATGATGTTGAAGCTCTTTGCTTATTTTTTATGATTCAAAGCTCTTATCTAGTTATAGAATATTCCTTTAGATTCTCTCTATAGATTTCAACTCCTTTTTTATGACTTATTCCAATATTTTGAAATTTATAGACCTTTTAACCTTGTCATCCAATCACTCACCTCCATGATGCAGGCCAAGGTGAGTTGAATTTTGATTTTGTGCATAAATGGTGTTCAGCCATCCATATGTATAGGACTAGGTTATTGAATGACCAACTCTATGATATGTTCACATGAGTATTGAGGTAGGAGGTTCACCTTGAGGTCCTCAAGTGTGAACCCATCTCATATGATGAAGTTGTTAATGAGTGTCTAAAGATCAAAGTGTTTGAGGTGCATATAGGTAGGAGAACCATACCTTCCCAAAAGTCATCCTCTTCATGCGATCACAATCACAATGTGATCGATAATTGTGTCATTGATTCTCTTCCTGAGAAGAAGGATAAGAAGTGATAGGACCAAAGTTCCCCAAAGCTCTGACATAACATGTCAGATTTAAGAGCACACATGATTACCAATGTATAAGCAATTAAGATGTAGAATTACACAGAAGAACAAATAACTATCAATGAGAAAACACACATAATATGAGAGGCAACACACAATTGTATTCAACTCATTACAAAGGAAATTACAATAAAGAGATCACACTCTTCTTCCACCTCTATGAGGCTTCCTCCCCAAGGGCTCCAAGTAATCTTACCACCTGAGTAATCTTCTCTCATAGGTCACAACTAACAACAAACACAAGCTGTTGTTCACCTCATTATACATCTAATACAACTGAGTATGAACTGGTACTCCAAGTAGATCTCACCATGATCCTACCCCTGATGTATTGTTGTCACCTTAGATCCTACTCCCCCATCGATCTTTGTTTGACCCTCGCATACACACATCCCTGTAGACCAACCTGATCTTACTTATCACATGTAGATCTCCTCCATGATAGTGCAACACCTTGCATATCAAACCTGATCTTACATACATGGGGAATCCTACTTGATTCTACCATGGGAAGAACTCTCCAAGCTCTACATAGCTTTTCTAGAAGTTTAACACTTAACAATACAGCCTATGAGTCTATTATATAGATCTCATGCATACAATAATTAGACAAGTGGATCAAATACTCGAACTAGTCTTTAACATGCAAACTCCACGTTCACTTAACTGACTATTTGTCAACAGCAGTTCTGACTGCCACAGGCAATCGATGTCGGTCCCTGCCTGACTAGAGGTGACCGATGCCAGCTGATCTCCTGCTGATGCTAGTTTCCCTTGCACTGTCCCCTGACTGACATCGGTTTTGGCCTGCCGATGCCAGCGACTGTCATGCACAGAAAACCTCTTGTTTGCCTAAGGTGAAGCTTTTAGCCCCACACCCTAACAATCTCCCACTTGGAGATAAATAGCTGCACCTATACCAATACCAGTACTTTGTCTTATCTGCATCTTGGCTTGTATTCATCTTCAAGCTCCCACTTGAAGACAACCCACCACACTCCTTATGGTATTAATCCTATGCCTGGAATTCTTCATTCTCAACTTACCTTCTTCTGTTGTTGCTATACTCCCACTCAATTAGAAACCCTATGAATGACCTATAATCAACAAACCACTAACCAGATATGGGCCATTTGTTAGTCAAACTTGCTCTGAGAACATCCAACCTCGCTCTAATACCATTTGATAGGACCGAAGTTCCCCAAAGCTCTGACATAACATGTCAGATTTAAGAGCACACATGATTACCAATGTATAAGCAATTAAGATGTGGAATAACACAGAAGAACAAATAACTATCAATGAGAAAACATATAGAATATGAGAGGCAACACACAATTGTATTCAACTCATTACAAAGGAAATTAAAATAAAGAGATCACACTCTTCTTCCACCTCTGTGAGGCTTCCTCCTCAAGGGCTCCAAGTAATCTTCCCACCTGAGTAATCTTCTCTCATAGGTCACAACTAACAACTAACACAAGCTGTTGTTCACCTCATTGTACATCCAGTACAACCAAGTACAAACCAATACTCCAAGTAGATCTCACCATGATCCTGCTCCCCTGCCAATCTCTATTTGACCCTTGCATACACACATCCCTGTAGACCAACCTGATCTTACTTATCACATGTAGATCTCCTCCATGATACTACAACACCCTACATATCAAACCTGATCTTACATACATGGGGAATCCTACTTGATTCCACCATGGGAAAAACTCTCCAAGCTCTACATAGCTCTTCTAGAAGTTCAACAATTAACAATACAGCCCATGAGTCTATTATATAGATCTCATGCATACACTAATTAGACAAGCGGCTCAAAGACATATGTGGTTACAAGATATCTTCATTACTTAAAATATTTACCATTACATGTTATACTTACATTGGAAACATTTATATTACATAGTAGGACTCTACATGCTCAAGACAAACTAGAAAACTTGCTTAAACATTCTCTCTCTCTCTGATTAAACTAGAACATTGCATTTCTAGAAAATAGTAGTTCTGATTTGGAAAGATAGCTCAAATCTAGAATAGGCATGTTCTTGAACCCTTTCTTGAAAACATATTTATTGATTAAAAAATATTTCATTTCACCTCAAAGTTCCTTAACTTTTATATTTACATTTCATTTGTTATCTTTTTCCATTTGGTATTGTTATTTTTGCTTTGTTTATGCAATCAATAGCCTAGTCTTAGCTACTTGCTTTACTATGGTTGGATCTATTAGAGGTGCCTACATATTTTGTATGTTTTTTCATGCTATTGCAAACCTATTTTTCAAGTTTATATATATATTGGTGTAAGCTATAAAAATAGATAGCCACTATAGACCTCTTATAGCCCATAAAAGCCCTGAGCCTTCTAGCCTCTTAGTGGTTTGCTTTAGTACCTTGCCAAACATTGGTGGTTCCATTAAAATTCTTAGAGATACATTATGGCATGCCTAGTGGGACCATTTCCATGAGCATGCCACTTCTTCCCATCATCTCAATGTTATAGATATTTTGGTCATCATGACCATTTTCACAAGCATGCCATTTCTTTCCATCATCCTTGTGGGGACCATCACACTTCCCATGGCCATTGACCACCCCATGGTAGAGATGATTTCCATTATGAGAATACTCCCTATCAAGAGATGCATCAAAATCATCCTGAACATGGTCATGGTGATGCCTATGGGCATATGAAACATCATCACCATCATAATCCCCCTCTTAGAGTTCATCACCAGCTTACTATCAACCATGCTTGTGAAGATCTCCATTAGAATCCTCTATCTCATTCGGTGAATGTTATTCCCCTTCCTACTCCTATCTTTTAAATACGTAAGTTCAATGGAATATATGACTCTAGTCCTATGATACATATCATGGTATTCATGATGGTGTGTATGGATTTGGAATAGGATGAAGGCATGATGTTGAAGCTCTTTGCTTATTTTTTATGATTCAAAGCTCTTATCTAGTTATAGAATATTCCTTTAGATTCTCTCTATAGATTTCAACTCCTTTTTTATGACTTATTCCAATATTTTGAAATTTATAGACCTTTTAACCTTGTCATCCAATCACTCACCTCCATGATGCAGGCCAAGGTGAGTTGAATTTTGATTTTGTGCATAAATGGTGTTCAGCCATCCATATGTATAGGACTAGGTTATTGAATGACCAACTCTATGATATGTTCACATGAGTATTGAGGTAGGAGGTTCACCTTGAGGTCCTCAAGTGTGAACCCATCTCATATGATGAAGTTGTTAATGAGTGTCTAAAGATCAAAGTGTTTGAGGTGCATATAGGTAGGAGAACCATACCTTCCCAAAAGTCATCCTCTTCATGCGATCACAATCACAATGTGATCGATAATTGTGTCATTGATTCTCTTCCTGAGAAGAAGGATAAGAAGTGATAGGACCAAAGTTCCCCAAAGCTCTGACATAACATGTCAGATTTAAGAGCACACATGATTACCAATGTATAAGCAATTAAGATGTAGAATTACACAGAAGAACAAATAACTATCAATGAGAAAACACACATAATATGAGAGGCAACACACAATTGTATTCAACTCATTACAAAGGAAATTACAATAAAGAGATCACACTCTTCTTCCACCTCTATGAGGCTTCCTCCCCAAGGGCTCCAAGTAATCTTACCACCTGAGTAATCTTCTCTCATAGGTCACAACTAACAACAAACACAAGCTGTTGTTCACCTCATTGTACATCTAATACAACTGAGTATGAACTGGTAATCCAAGTAGATCTCACCATGATCCTACCCCTGATGTATTGCTGTCACCTTAGATCCTACTCCCCCATCGATCTTTGTTTGACCCTCGCATACACACATCCCTGTAGACCAACCTGATCTTACTTATCACATGTAGATCTCCTCCATGATACTGCAACACCTTGCATATCAAACCTGATCTTACATACATGGGGAATCCTACTTGATTCTACCATGGGAAGAACTCTCCAAGCTCTACATAGCTTTTCTAGAAGTTCAACACTTAACAATACAGCCTATGAGTCTATTATATAGATCTCATGCATACAATAATTAGACAAGTGGATCAAATACTCAAACTAGTCTTTAACATGCAAACTCCACGTTCACTTAACTGACTATTTGTCAACAGCAGTTCTGACTGCCACAGGTAATCGATGTCGGTCCCTGCCTGACTAGAGGTGACTGATGCCAGCCGATCTCCTGCTGATGCCAGTTTCCCTTGCACTGTCCCCTGACTGACATCGGTTTTGGCCTGCCGATGCCAGTGACTGTCATGCACAGAAAACCTCTTGTTTGCCTAAGGTGAAGCTTTTAGCCCCATACCCTAACAATCTCCCACTTGGAGATAAATAGCTGCACCTGTACCAATACCAGTACTTTGTCTTATCTGCATCTTGGCTTGTATTCATCTTCAAGCTCCCACTTGAAGACAACCCACCACACTCCTTATGGTGTTAATCCTATGCCTGGAATTCTTCATTCTGAGCTTACCTTCTTCTATTGTTGCTATACTCCCACTCAATTAGAAACCCTATGAATGACCTATAATCAACAAACCACTAACCAGATATGGGCCATCTGTTAGTCAAACTTGCTCTGAGAACATCCAACCTCGCTCTAATACCATTTGATAGGACCGAAGTTCCCCAAAGCTCTGACATAACATGTCAGATTTAAGAGCACACATGATTACCAATGTATAAGCAATTAAGATGTGGAATTACACAGAAGAACAAATAACTATCAATGAGAAAACATATAGAATATGAGAGGCAACACACAATTGTATTTAACTCATTACAAAGGAAATTAAAATAAAGAGATCACACTCTTCTTCCACCTCTGTGAGGCTTCCTCCTCAAGGGCTCCAAGTAATCTTCCCACCTGAGTAATCTTCTCTCATAGGTCACAACTAACAACTAACACAAGCTGTTGTTCACCTCATTGTACATCCAGTACAACCAAGTACAAACCAATACTCCAAGTAGATCTCACCATGATCCTGCTCCCCTGCCAATCTCTATTTGACCCTTGCATACACACATCCCTGTAGACCAACCTGATCTTACTTATCACATGTAGATCTCCTCCATGATACTACAACACCCTACATATCAAACCTGATCTTACATACATGGGGAATCCTACTTGATTCCACCATGGGAAAAACTCTCCAAGCTCTACATAGCTCTTCTAGAAGTTCAACAATTAACAATATAGCCCATGAGTCTATTATATAGATCTCATGCATACACTAATTAGACAAGCGGCTCAAAGACTTGAACTGGTCTTTAACATGCAAACTCTACGTTCACTTAACTGACTGTTCATCAACATTAGTTATGACTGCCACAAGTGACCGACGTCAGTCCCTGCCTGACTGGAGGTGATCGATGCTGACCAATCTCCTGCTGATGCTGGTTTCCCTTGCACTATCCCCTGACTGACGTTAGTTTTGGCCTGTTGATGCCAATGACTGTCATGTGCAAAAAACCTCTTGTTTGCCTAAGGTGAAGCTTTTAGCTCCACACCCTAACAAGAAGGATATTAATAAGGTTGATGCTTTGATAAAAAAAATCTAACTAGAAAAAGGCTTTTAAATCAAGCACATTAAAATAATGGATGGTGTTTCCTTATGACCCCACCAAGTTTTGTAATTTCCATCGGATGAGGGGCCATGATAATGATAATTATGCCATCCAAAAGTCTAGTGGGAAATCCTCACCTCCATCACAAAGTTATCCTCTTATGAAACTCAATCATAAGTTAAATGTTTTCAAGGAGCCTCTACCTAACCATGATAAGGAGGAGAAGAAGAAGAAAAAGAAAAAATCAAAGGCTAAGGCCCCATGTTCCATTTCTTGCTCTTCCACCTCTTCTAACTCCTCCTCCCAGGCTAACCTAAGAGGTAAATCCAAGCATGAGAGTAGAAAGGTTGTCACTGATATCGACATAGCCTCTTCTAAATATAAGTGATTTTTCAACACATGCTCTAGTCAGGCCACTAATCCTATTGGAGAGACTAGTGGTGATAGGCATCCTGTCTAGTCCATGGGGGTAGGTAACCCTAAAGTTAGATTTGAATTTAGGTGTAATATCCCTCACCATGCTAGACAACATTCTTACTCCATCATAAATGAGTTTTAGGGCCTCTCAACTAGGATCTCCATTTGGTACCTTATTCATCATTGCCCTGAGTAAAGGGGTTTTATCTTTGATGAGCTTAGTCTCTCTCATGAGGGTCCACTATGTGATGATATTGAAGTGTTATTAAAATATGATGCACATGAGCACCCTCATCCTTCCATAATATCTTTCAACCTAGCCTCTTTGACAGATGCTTTAATTTTTGAAAAGAGGGATTAGTTCCTTCTCTATATTGATACTTATATTGATGATTTTCATATTATGAGGTGAATCATCTATGAATAAGCTACATTGAATATAATTCCCCTACATGTGTTCAATAAGATTGAGATCAATTAGAATAACCTCTTTGATTCTTTCCATAATATGTTGATTTCAGTAATAACATAGTAACACTAGTGGGGAAAATGAAGCTTTGGGTCAAGTTTAGCTCTAAGATAGTTAGAATCAATTTTTGTGAGTTAGACATTGATATTTCATACAACGTGATTATTGGTCATCCTTGGACCACTACCATGTAGGCTATCATATCGGCTATGTTTCACATAGTTTAGTTTGTATATGAAGTTAAGGTTCATACCATAGAGGCTAACCTAGATCCCTAAGCATTCCTTTATGCAAAGACAAAGCCCTTAGGTGAGGATTTGGCTATCTCCTCATGGGGGTTTGTAGATTCTCATACACCCCCTATTTTTGAGTCTCATTTATTTAAAGATGAACATTTTAATTTGGCTGAGTACTGATCACCATTTATTCCTTTAGAGTCTGACATGCATTGACCAACTCCCTCTACCACTCTATGATGTTAGGCCAACTCACCTATTTTTAGATATCTCTTCCAATATATTCCCTATATTTTGAGCTCCCCCTTGCATCATGCTTTTCCTATTATAGGTTTTCTACATGCATCTACTATTAAGACCACTAGAGTGGTTGAGTCTAATATCGAGTTTCATTTCGTTAATGTTACATCACACAACCTATTTAAGGAGAGAAAGGCTTACACCAAGCTCATGTGAGCTTGTCATAAGGATCATTATCCCCTTGATCATCTTGGTTTAGAGATTTTTCTCATAGATGGACCAACCCTAGGCCTTCCTATAGTGAATATCCTAGTGGTTCAACCTGAAGTGTTAGATGATTCAATCCCTTTCACACTAGAGTGATTTGACAAAGGCAATGATATGGACATTAAAGGATCCATAGATGTCAACCTTGGTACTTCAACAAGGCCTAAGATCATGAAGATCAGTTCTAGCCTTACTCTAGTGGAATAAGATGTTTTGGTCACCTTCTTTCATGAAATTTTAGATGTATTCACTTGGGAATATGTTGATATGAAGGGTATGGATATTGACATAGTTGTCCATAATCTCATTATGAATAATGTGACCTAGCTCATTCACCAAAAGTAATGGCTCTTAAAGTCTCCCAGTTGGTCAAAGATGAGATTGAGAAACTCATCTGAGTTAGCTTTATCCAAGCTATCAACTATCCTCAATGGATTTCTAACATTTTTCCCATTCTCAATAAGAATGGAGCCATTCGGATTTGCATCAACTTTTGGGATCTCAACATGGCCTACCTAAAGGATAACTTTCTTACTCCTTTGATAGACCAAATTGTTGAATATACCATTAGTTTTGAGATCATGTTCCTCATAGATGGCTTATCTAGGTACAACCAAATATGGATTTCACTCAAAGACTAGTATAAGATGATGTTCACTATTCTATGGGGTACCTTTTATTATGTCATCATGCCTTTTAGTTTGAAGAACACTGGGGCCATGTATCAACATACTATGACCCACATTTTCCATGACCTTATCCATAAGATCATTGAGTTTTATGTTGATGATCTCTTTAGTAAATCCTACAAGTACAATGAACATGTATGAGACCTCAGGATCATCTTTGAGCATCTTTGAGAGTATCACATCAGTCTCAACCTTGAAAAGTGCATTTTTGGCATTTACACCATAAATCTTCTTAGCTTCCTAATTTTTTAGAGGGGTATTGAAGTGGATCCCAACAAGATCAAGGCAATCCTTGAGATGCATACCCCATGTAACCTCATCTAGCTATAGTCTTTCCTCAAAAAACTTAACTTTCTCAGATGTTTCCTTAAGGGGTATGCTCATAAATCAATCCCTCTCACACATCTCTTATGCAAGGACACTCTATTCTTATGGTCTAATGAAGTCCAAGTGGATTTTGAGGAATTGAAGTGTATACTCCATAATCCTTTAGTCTTAATGGCACCTATTAAGGGGTGTGAGTTCATCTTATATACCTCTATCACTGATATTTCTATTGGGGGCATGCTATGTTAAAGGATGACACTAGCAGGTAGAGAGTTTTTTACTACATCTCTCACACACTAGTTGGCCCTAAACTCAACTATTCTCTTGTTGAGTGTTAGTGTCACTACCTCATCTTCATTATTAAGAAGTTACAACACTACATGTTAGGCTAGACTACCAATGTGATTGTCTAGTCCAATTCACTTCTTTATTTACTTAGCAAGACACATCTTGATATCAAGATTATGAGGTGGATCACACTTTGAAATTTCAACCTCTACATTATCAACCAAAAGTCTACCAAGGGCTTGGTTTTGGCTGACCAACTCATCAAGTACTAACTACCTAACCTTAGTCTAGATTTGATTGATGATTCCTTTCCTAATGATATGGTCTAATCGATCGATTGTGCTAAGGTCTTCAAGTGTGATTGGTATCGATACATTATATGTTACTTTGAAGACCAATCTTATCCCATTGACACTCCTTCTCAAGAATGCTATTGGATCCATAAGCTTACTATCTGCCATGTCATCATTAGTGATGTCTTATTTAAGAGGGGTATATATAGTGTGTTGATGTAGTGCCTTGCCCTCAAAAACATTCCTCGTATGTTGGAGGATTCTCATGAGAGAATTTTGAATGGGTACTAGGTAGGGCAAGTCATTGCCAACATATTATCAAGATGGGCTACTACTAGCCCACTCTTGTCAAGGACATAGTCCAATACACTAAGAATTGTAAGATGTGTCAAGTTATAAGGGATTCTATCTATTTCCAATAATTTTTTGCTTTCACATTCAAAAGGAAGTAAGAAACTAAAAGAAATGGTCTAGGGTTAGATGTTACCTAGATGAGGTCTGTGCACCATTATCCAAACGTTGAGAGAACTCCTCTTTGGTTGTGGAGGATGACACCTGCAAAAGAAAGAGACTTGAACAAGAAAATTGTTAGATGGATGTAAGGTGGACTGCCAAGCGATATGCTTGGTCCCAGAAGTGCAAGGACTTCCTTGTGGGATGATAGTCCACTATTGATAAAATAATGTCTGATAAAGATAAAAAGTGAAAAACTAAGCAAAAGAAATAGAAACAATGCGTACCTACTGTCTACTGTTGGTCTACCACAGTCATTGGCATCGATTAATCTGCCGATGTCAGTAGGTCAAGGTCACCGACATCGATTAGTATGCCGACGTCGATATGGGAAATGGTCTTGGATAGGGTTTGGATGGGTTTTTGGTTGACAGAATGGTCTGCAAAATGGTCTGTGGTAGTCTAAGAGTCTATTTGGAGGTCTGTACAGGGCTGTAGGGCAGAGAGTATGGTCTAAAAAAGGGATCAGATAGAAGACAGAGGCAACAAGGAGATAAGGGTGAGAGGAGGCTCCCAGAGGATAGGTTGGGTTGTGCCCTGGTTAACAGTCTGGTTGATGATGTTAAGAAGAAGCAGTAACTAGAAAATTAATTACTAACATAGTCTAAATAATTGAAATGAAAACACAGAAGAAATACTTACCTGTGGCTTGCTGAAGAAAGAGTGTAGCAGAATGGTTGTTGATGAAGAAGATTTCCTATAATGTGAGCTCCTTTAGCCTGTGATGCTTGGTGTGTCCCTGAGAGAGAGAGAGGTCTGATTTTGGGTCAAGCAGATCAAAAGATTGGAGGATTGGAAAGATTGGTGGATTGAAGATTGAAAGGTTAGATTGTTCAAGATTTAAAGATTGGTCAATTGTTGAAGATTATGCATTCAGGGTGCTGAACGCAATTTTGAAGGTGACTGACACTGGAAAAACCATCGACATCGGCCAAATACTGATCGACATTGGCAGCCAAAGAATAGGAAAAAGGGCTAAAAGTAGCCTTTTATCTGTTCTTTCTTCTGCCGGGGTCAGCTGGTCGTGGTAAGAAATAGTCGAAGGTGGTTTAATATGCATGGGAAATGAGTGGAAGGGTTGAAATGGGGTCTTAAGGCATTTAAGACTTGGCATGGGGTGATGAAGGGATCCAAGGAGAGGTATCCTAGGAAGGGTGAGATGTCATGAGAGAGAGAGAGAGAGAGAATTATTAATTTAAAATAGATGATTATTTTAAATTAATGAGACATAGGTTAGGCATGGTTAGAAGTGGAACGGGATGAAGGGGACTAAGGAGGAGAGTCGACCAGAGAGTAGACATGATTTTGGTGTCTACATTTGCCCCTTTTTGTCTTGTTGGTTGTTCTAGATGAACTACAAGACAAAAATAGGAGTGATTGCCCCAGGTATGGGATAAGGTCACTTTTGTCCTGTTGGTTGTTCAAGTGAACTACAAGACAAAAATAGGAGGAGGTTACACTAGATGTGAGATGAGGTATTCCCCCTCAAAGCAAGAGTCGAGGGAAGGGAACCTAAAATCAGGTGCTGATTTGATAAAGAGATGGATGAAAATGGTGAAGATTGAGTGTGAATGCTACAATAGTTGAGATTGTGTGCGTACCACTTCATGAGATAGTCAGGTTAAATTGTCACAGGTCAAGGGTCGAGGAGTGCCAAAATCAAAATAATTGGGCCCCAGCATTTAGTCATAGCTGATTGGGTTGTCTGATCTAAGCTATAGCTCTAATGGTCATCGTGTTCTAGGTATCCCAGGCTCAAGAAGTGCTCCTGGAAACACGAAAATGTCACAAGTAGTGGGGATCAACTTGCTCATGATCCTATACTTGTGAGGGTCAAAATATGGTGTGCAGATAATTTTGATAACCATTCGTGAGGTAGCATACATGCAAAAACAACCAAGGCAATGTTGTCTTGGAAGTGGTCGTGGTCATAGGAGATAGGCATGATCTCCATGGTTGTTGGTTGAGACGAGGCTAAGATAGATAGTTGGTCGAATGAATGGATAGATAAAGGAATGGCTGAGCTAACCTCAGAAGACCCCATGTTAATTGAGTGTTGCCTACATAGCCCCTATGTGAAGGGCCTCAGGCCAATGTAGTTCTCCCTAAAAGGGAGGAAGGGTTAAAGTGGTCGATAGGGTTGAACTAGGTTAAGTCATGGTCAAAGGGTAGAAATGGTTTATCTGTCAAGATAGATGAACAAATGGATGTGGTCGAGCTAACCCCAAAAGATGTCATGTCATCTAAGTGCTGCCTACATAGCCCCTGTGTGAAGGGCCTCAGGACAATGTAGTTCTCCCTAAAAGGGAGGAAGAGGGTTGGTTGTGGATGAGGTTGGATGAGGTCAAGTCATGGTCAAAGGAGGATATGGTTTGTCCATCAGGTAGATGAACAAATGAGGGTGGTTGAGCTAACCCCAAGAGATGTCATGTCATCTGAGTGCTGCCTACATATCCCCAGTCGTTAAGGCCTTAGACCAATGTAGTTTAGGTTAGGAGTCAAAATGGTCGATGATTGGTTTGGTCAAGGTTAAATGATGAGGGTAAAAGGGGTTTGTCCATTAGGTAGACAAACAAATGAGGGAGGTCGAGCTAACCCCAGAAGATGTCATGTCATCTGCATGCTACCTACATAGCCCCAGTCTTAGGGCCTCAGACCAATGTAGTTCAAATAGGAGGTCAAAGTGGTCGATAGGTTGGTTTGGTCATGTGTTGAAATGATGAAGATAAGATGATGTTACAGCCTTTTCCATATTATGTGATGGTGTATTCTGTAACATTGGTGATGGTATTTCATCTCTAGCAATTTTCCATATTAGTGATGGATGTATGCCAAAAATGAATTGAGTATGTTTATGCTTTAGCAAGTAATGGTTTATGCTTAACATAAATTGTGTCTGGTTGATAGTTTCCATGTGTATTGGTTTCCATAGAAACTATGTGAAATGGACTATGTCATGTTGGTGGTCTGAAAAGATTTGGTTTGGTTTGGTTGGGTTGAGATTTGGTTGAATTGTGACAAAGGTATGGATAAGAAGTGAAAGGTGCATTGCTCTTTCATTGACAAGGACCAGAATAGTAGCATAGATAGGGGTTGTTTAGAACCAAAAGCCCCGTTCATGCATTACATCATTGACCAGTGGTTGTGTTAGAGAGGTAATCGAATCACTTTGACATTAAAATGAGCTCAAAATCCCTTGAGTAGGTGATGTGATATGTGAGGATAGGGTAACCCTTTTTAGTAGGGATAACTTTTCCCCTTTTATAGGAGACCTTGAGATGACTACAAGTCAAGTCCATGACCTCTTTTTTTTTTTTGAGCAGACTGATCAATGCAGGAAGTCTACATGGAGATGTCACTTTGTTTTGTGGTCAATTTGTGAAGCTGATTGATGCGAGAAGCTTCTAAGAGAGTGCTATTTGTAGCAAGAGTTTAGTCATAGCCATACTTTGAGGGAGTGGTCTATATTTTGCTTTATATATGTTTGAGGGCTTTGAATAACTATCCTTCGAGGGAGCAGTCTATTAGCTACAACAATGATTGTACAACTATCTTTTGAGGGAGTAGTCTACCTTTAGAGTTTTGTGACCTTTGATATTTTGACATCAATATTTATTTTTGATAGAATTTTGAGTCATGGACAAGACTATAAAAGTTCAAGGGCTCCCTTTTATTAAGACAAAGCACTCATACTTTATAAAAGGGTTACATGGGGTTTGTTTTAGGGAAATAGGGTTGAAAGGAATGAGGATTAAGAGGATGGGGAGTGCTCAAGGGACGAGCTCAAGTTTAATGTCAAGTGAACGAGTACTCGATTAACAATAGAATGGTCGTAGATGTAAGGCATTAAAGGGCTTAGGTTCTGATATGTCCCTAGTCCATGCTTGTGCATTAGGATGTAAGGTTCGAGCTAATTAGGAGCAAACTTGCCTCATTTACTTTGCTCCATATTGGTCACATGCTGATTGATGTTAGACATGAAGGTGGTTGATATGTTGTCAGATTGTTTGGTGGGATGATGTTTGGTCAATGTTTCGTCAAAGTGTGATTGATGTTTGGTCGAGGTCATGGTTGAGGTCAGGTTGAGGCTTGGTCAAGGTCAGTTGATGCTTGGTCAAGACTGGTTGATGCTTGGTCAAGGGTTTGGGTCGATGGATGGTTAAGGCTTGGTCGAGGCTTGGTTAAGGTTGATGTTTGGTTAATGTTTGGTTGAGGTCATGGTTGAGGTCATGATTAAAAGGTTGGTTGATGTTTGGTTGATGTCATGATAGTCAAGATAAGGTCAAATTACCCTAGTTGCTAGGGAGAATGTTTGACAGATTTAGTTGAAGAGGGCGAGATCTTGATCTGCCAGGTTGGAGGCAAAAATCTCAAAATCATAGATAGTGACGGAGGCAATGGTTGGTAATGATTTGATTAAAGTGGTCAGAGGTTGGGGGTCATCAGGTTGGACCTCCATCAATAGTAAGGCTTGGATCAAAGTTTGATGATGCTATGGAGAGTTTTGTATGAGATCATATAAAGACATCTTCACATGGGTCGTGTGGTGAGGTTGTTTCACCATGGAGTCAAGGATTGTCTTTGAGTATGCTGGTCGAGATGTGCCCAAGACAGTAATCTTGGGTTTTTGTTGTGGTGAAGGCTTGGTAGATGGGGATGTCTAAGGGATAGAAACATGTCTTTTCCCTTTATCCTTTTGGGTCGTTGGGCTGGTGGTCACATTGACTGTGTTGATTTTGAATAATGGGGTTAAAGGCGGTGGAGGGACCATAGTCTGGTGTGGAGATCTTGATTTAGGTGATGATGTTTGTGAGGCATGTGATGGTGTCAAAGATTTGGCAAAGGGGTAGTCAAGAGGATCCTTGATGAGAAGGGTATCCTTTTTTTGGTGTTGATGAATGATAGCTTTAAGAGTGTAACAACACTCAGTGTCATGCCCTGGTGTGCGATGATAGTGACAAAATTTAGTGGTGTTGAACCAAGATGGTCTTGATCCGAGAGTTGATGAGTGTGAAGGTGAGCAGGTATGGGAAGCATGGGATGGTGTTGAAGGTTTATTGATAACATGGTCAAGAAGAAGGGTGTCTTTCTCCAAGAATTGGTGAATGATAACCTTGAGGGCACAATAATGCTTAGTGTCATGTCCCGGCATGTGATGGTATGCACAAACTTGAGTGTCATTGAACCAGGGCAGTTTTGGTTCGAGAGATTGTTATGGCTTAAGAGGTGGGAGACTGATGCGAGAAGACTACAATAATTGTCATAATAGTAAGGCATAAGAACCCACCAATGGGTCTGTGTGTTTTGTTGCAGTTGGGGTTGATGACTTTGGTTTTGGAGGTGTAGGAGGCATTGGTCATTTTGGAGGAAATATATGTTTGATGGGTTGAGAGAGTAATGAAGACAATTTTCCTTTGTGAGGTATGGGAGTAGGAAGCACTCCTATTAAGGTGGATGGATGTGGGCCCAAAATAGAGGGAAATGATGAAGGTGGGGGAGGAATTCTCTGGTGTGGTTTAGTGGCCTTCTTTGGTTTGGGTTGAGGGCCACTATTGTGCGAGGCAAGATTAGATATGGGGTGAACACCAAGTGATTTAATATCTTTTGTCATGGTGGATGCCTGGATGGTTTTGGGTTTAGATGTGGATGGAGGTGAGTGAGATGTAGCGATCTCAGGCAAAAGGCAAGAGAAAACCGTCACTAGGTCTTCCTCAGTCGAAGTGGGTGAAGAGATAGGGTCTTCTCTTGGTGGAGAAGAACTTAGAGAATCTGACTCCTTAAGAGGATAGAGGGCAAGGATGATGGTGTCTTCTACTTGTGGTTAAGGAGTAGGAAGGGTATGGTCCTTCATTGGTAGGAGGAAGGATGAAGGTGGGGTTAATGGCATTGGTATGGTCGAAGCATCCTCTAATATAAGAGAGGTTGATGGAGAACTAATAGGAGAAGAAGGTTCTTCTACCTATGATGGATGAATAGGAAAAGAAAGCTCTTTTACCTGTAGAGGAGGTTGGTTAGGGACAAGAGGTGAGACTGTGTTCACCGTGTGTATATTATGCTCGTGGGAGCTATCAGCCATGGTCTGGACATTATTTTGGCTAGGAGGATGGTTAGGAAAAGGTTTTTTAAAGATGTCTATGCTTTGATTGGGTGGCAAGTTTGGGTTGTCCAAGATGAGATCACCCTTGTCTATCATGTCTTGGACAATGTTCTTAAAGGTTCGGCAGTTGTTGATGTCATGGCCTTGGACATGGTGATAGTGACAAAAGTTGTTTTCCCTATACCATGTAGGGATGGCTTTTGAAGGGTCAAATTGAGGTGGTCAGATTGGAGGGAGATTGAGGACCCCCTATTTGATGAGTTTTTTCAAAATGGAAGCATAGGAATCTCCAATTGGAGTGTATTTACATTGTATGTACCGTTGTTGGAATTGTTTTGTGATGCTTTGTGATGTTGAAGGTTGAGGTTGGTCAATCATTATCGAGGATGGTGATCTAACAACCATAGTTTTTACCACTCCTTTGGATTTGGAATTAGTAGAAGAAGAAGGTTTGGAAGAAGAAGGGTCATCATTTTTTGCATTGGTATTATGTAATTTGTCCCTATTTTCTTCAATAGCATGAAGTTCAAGCTTTCGGGCTATGGTGAAAGCTTCGTCAAAAGTGTAGAATGTTTGAATCTGCATGGTGGATGAGATGTGCATGGCACATGCTTGAGAGAAGAGCTCAATGAGCTTGGGTTGAGGTAAAGGGAAGGAGAGTTGGTTGATTAAGCCTCTCTAATGGGCAACAAAATTAGCTATTGATTCGTTGTCAAACTGCCTGATAGAGTAGAGGTCTATAATTGAGACTTTTTTGGTGATATTGATCAAAAAGTGGTCGAGAAATAATTGGGTGAGTTGAGTGAATGAAAAGAGAGAGTGACTGGTAAGAGAGCTATACCAATCAAGGACAAGGCCAAAAAGTGACATGCAGAACGTGCATAGTAATAACGCGTCATCATGGGCTATAAAATAACACGCATGTTTAAATGCTCACAGATGCTGCTACAGGTCTTCCTTACTCTAGAAGCAAGTAAACTTAGGAAGTTTCCACTGACTGGGGTACGATCGGATTGGGATGGAGGGATGGATGGGTTCATTGCAAATTTGGTCATATGAAAGGACATTGCTTGAACCAAAAATGGAAGCCTCAAGATTAGACATTTTTTCCATCAACATCTTGATGAGGTTAGTTGACGGATTTGTAGGTGGGGCACCCCTAGGTTGTAAGGCACTTAGAAGGTGCTAGAAGAGGCATATGACGTAGTCGGTTGCGCTTGTATAGGTGCAACATATGGGTAACTAGTCATTGGGATAGATGTGGAAGCCAGGGGTGGTTGTGCCATGGAGTTAGAGGGCACAAATTGAATAGGGGCCACCAAAGGTGGTTGAGGGGTGTCAGCACTGGTTGAAGGGTAGGTAGCTACCCTTGTGTTGATGGGTGTAAGAGTAGGCGGGATAGAGACAACTAGATTTTGGAAGGGGGTAGAAGTTTGTTGAATAGTCTACAATTGAGGGGGGCCTGAAACCCTAATGGAAGTGGGCCCAAAGATAGAAGGAGAAGCCACACTTTGAAGATAAGACATGGTCGAGTTGATGGTCGAAGCATAGGCCAGAGTGGTCATGGGTTGGGTAGCGGACGGTGTCGATATCGTTGCCACTTTAGTTAAAGAGGTTAGCATCCCATAGACTGGGTTGCCTAAAGAGTCTCACATTTGGCTTCTCACGAGATAATGTTGAAGGGCCTTGACATTGAGGTCAAGGAACCTTTCAAAGTTTTGGTCCCCTTCGAGGACAACATATGGTTGGGTCAGGGTTGGTCAGGCAGGAGTATGTTTGATCTCTGAATGATACTCCATTAAAGGACTAGTTATGGAGGGCGAAGGTGGAAGCGGTTGTTGCCTTGTGTGGTTAGCAAAAGTCTTGGTTTGACTGCGTGTCAAAACCATTTAAGGTAAAAGGTTCAGGTTCCAAAAACTATGTTTTTTAGTCTCAAAAAACCAGAAGGGGTGTTGGATAGTAAGAAAGCTAGGTTTTTAAGCTTGCTATTTTGGAATAAGGATTTTGGACAGTGATCGACGTTAGTTGAAAAACTGATGTCGGTGAAAAAGAGTGTCGATGTCGGTCAGATAATCGATGTCAGTGAAGAAAGGTTGTTGACATCGGTGGGAAAATTGATGTCAGTTACTGTGTTTTCCAAAAACTCAAAATTTGGAAATTTTTGGAAAAAAAGAAGAAAACGTCCTCACTAGCTCAAAAAACTAGATAAAGACAGAAAAGAAGATGGAGACAAGCAAACCCTAAGCGTTAAATCCTAAGAATCAACTTTTAGAATCATATTGGCTTATGCCTTAGAGTGTGTTTTTGGAAAGTTGGCTTATAGAACGGGTCCTAGAAGAAGTAGTCTAAAGATGGTTTCAGGTTAGTTTCAGTGCTCAAGAGTCTGTGTTAGGTTTCGTACGTGGCCTGGAGCTAAGGAGCAAGCTCCTCTCACTTCACGAGCCCAATGATAAGCTGGTCTTGCTTAGCTAGTATATGTTTCCCCTAGAGATTATCCTCTTCTAGAGAATAGAGTGGGCTTTCCCCTTGCTAGTGACGTCCAAGTGGGATTGCTGGGATGGGTAAGGTATCCGCTAGGTGATGAAATCCTAGTCGGACATTGTCTCAAGTGAGTTAAGATGTCTGATTTGTGTAAGTGATTTGGTCATGTAACATGAGTGTGCTACACTTTATTCATGATGCATTCTAATTACTAGATGTGTGGACTAAATATGCAGTCAATCGAAAATGAGATGCAATAGATTTTAAACCCAAATAGAAATGTGAGTTCAGATGCAGACAAATAGAGAAGAGGTTAAAGAGTATGAATTGACTAGTCTAAGATGCAAGAAAAGAAAGAAAAAGAATGATTCTTTTTAACTTTGCTAATCGTGTCTTTCGGAAGAGATAGAAGAAGAGAGATGCAAGGAGAGACCTAATGCACCTATATGAAAAGTATGCTTAGAAGAAAAAGGTATGAACCCAAGGAAAACCCCTAGGGTCCCACCAGGCGTGCCAGAATGTTTCCAACAAATTTTTGCTTTCACATTCAAAAGGAAGTAAGAAACTAAAAGAAATGGTCTAGGGCTAGATGTTACCTGGATGAGGTCTACGCACCATTATCCAAATGTTGAAAGAACTCCTCTTTGGTTGTGGAGGATGACACCTGCAAAAGAAAGAGACTTAAATAAGAAAATTGTTAGATGGATGTAAGGTGGATTGCCAAGCGATATGCTTGGTCCCAAATGTGCAAGGACTTCCTTGTGGGATGACAGTCCACTATTGATAAAATAATGTCTGATAAAGATAAAAAGTGAAAGACTAAGCAAAAGAAACATAAACAATGTGTACCTACTATCTGCTGTCAGTTTGCCATAGTCACCGGCGTCGGTTAGTCTATCGACGTCGATAGGTCAAGGTCACCGATGTCAGTTAGTGTGTTGATGTCAGTTTGGAAAATGGGCCTAGTGGCCAGCGTCAATCGGGGCAATGGTCTTAGATAGGGTTTGGATGGGTTTTTGGTCGACAGAATGGTATGCAAAATGGTTTGTGGTAGTCTGAGAGTCTGTTTGGAGGTCTGTACAGGGCTGCAGGGTAGAGAGTATGGTCTAAAAAAGGGATCAAATAGAAGACAAAGGCAATAGGGAGATAAGGGTGAGAGAAGGCTCCCAGAGGACAGGTTGGGTTGTGGTCTGGTTGATAGTCTGGTTGATGATGTTAAGAATAAGCAGTAACTAGAAAACTAATTACTAACATAGTCTAAATAATTGAAATGAAAACACAGAAGAAATACTTACCTGTGGCTTGCTAAAGAAAGAGTAGCAAAATGGTTGCTGATGTAGAAGACTTCCTATAATGTGAGCTCCTGTAGCTTGTGATGCTTGGTGTGTCCTTGAGAGAGAGAGAGAGGTCTGATTCTGGGTCAAGCATATCAGAAGATTGGAGGATTGGAAAGATTAGCAGGTTGAAGATTGAAAGGTCAGATTGTTCAAGATTCAAAGATTGGCCGATTGTTGAAGATTTTGCATTTAGGGTGCTGAATGCAATTTTAAAGGCGAATGATGCCAGCAAAACCACCGACATCGGCCTACTACTGACTGACGTTGGCAGCCAAAGAATAGGAAAAAGGGCTAAAAATAGCCTTTTGTCCATTATTTCTTCTTTCGGGGTTAGCTGGTCGTGGTAAAAAATAGTCGAAGGTGGTTTAATAGGCATGGGAAATGAGTGAAAGGGTTGAAATGGGGTCTTGAGTCATTTAAGACTTGGCATGGGGTGATGAAGGGATCTAAGGAGAGGTATCTTAGGAGAGGTGAGGTGTCATGAGAGAGAGAGAATTATTAATTTAAAATAGATGATTATTTTAAATTAATGAGACATAGGTTAGGCATGGTTAGTAGTGGAATGGGATGAAGGGGACCAAGGAGGAAAGTCAACCAGAGAGTAGACATGATTTTGGTGTCTACACTATCAATACCCTAACTGACCTCTTACACTCTATTTATACCTGTTGGTATTTCTTGATTTGGGATCTCAACTTTGTCAGTGATTTCAAACCCACCTCTTTTGATGGTCATCACTAGTTCATCACTATCACTGACTATTTCATGAAGTAGATTGAGTCCATGCCTCTTAGTGGTATGTGTGGGAAGACCATCACCAATTTTACCCTAATATAGCTTATTTGTAGGTTTAGGGTCCCCACTATGATTATGGCCAATAATAGATTAGGATTCTAAAGCCCTGAGATGTATGAGTGTAGACACCGCAAACGTGTCTGCACCTTGGTTCTCCCCCTTGTCCGTCTCGAACCCGTATCCTAACACTTGGCCTTGGTCCCCTTCCATCCACTTGATTAAAATAACTTAATATTTTAATTGGCCCCCTTTTCCACCTCACCCTTGCCACCTTGGATCCTCCCTTGGATCCCTCCACCTACCCCTTAGCATTTATTGTCCAAAATCCCCCCATTATATTCCTCCCGCGTCCATTTTAGCATGCTCATAACCGTTCTTCCCACAATCCCCCACCCGGCGGCGTGCAAGAATGGGTAGAGGCTATTTTTAGTCTCTGTCTCCATTCTGACTCTGCCGACGTCGGCGACCCTGCGGCCGACGTCGGCGATACTGCTGACGTCGGCAGCCTTCAAGACCCCGTCCTGTATCCGTTGTAACCCCTGGACTCCTGAGCTCGCAAACAGAACTCTCTTGGCATTGGGCATTCATCTTGTCTTCGTTTTGAACCTCGTGCAACAACAGCAGCAGGTGCAAAGGCTCTTCATCAAAATTCTCTTCTTGCAGAATCCTCCCTGGCTCCAACAACAGCTCCTTCAACTCTTCATTCAGCAGGCAAAGAGGTAAGCAAGTCTATTATTTGATTCTGTTATTTGAGCTTTCAGTTATCTATTGTTTCTTGCCTTCCTTCTACCCTTCCCCCCTGAGAGGCTGCAAGGCCTTCTCAGGACTTGTCCTCTGTCCATCCTCCTCTCCCATTGCCCCACTCTTCATCCCAGTTCCAGACAACTCCCCCATCCCCCTTTTTGTCCACAAAAGACCCTGTATAGGGAAAGACCATTCCACAGTCCATTCTGACCCGTCCCCAGACTCTGTCTCGACATCCTCAGCATCTCGGACCTGTCCACAGTCCAGAACACATCTCAGACCCGACCACAGGCCATTACCCCGACCGACGCCGGTCACTTCCCCAACTGACGTCGGTAGGATAACCGACGCCGGCAGGATTCATAACCGACGCCGGCAGAACTTCCGACATCGGCGACTGTCATAAGCCCGACTGCTTCCTTCAGGTAACCATTTGGTGTTTTCTTTCATTTTCAATCTATTCATCATTTCTGTATTTTGGTATCTTATACTTTCTCAGTCTTTTATCTGTCTTGCATCTGTGGGTTGACCTCCCTTTGAGGAAGTTTTTACACTTCCGGGGACAAGCTTTCGCTTGGCAACCCACCGTCTATCTATCTAACATCCCCTTGTCCAAGTTTTCTTTTCTTTTGCAGGTGTCATTCCTCCACAGCCAAAGAGGGGTGCTCACAAGCGTCTGGATCACGGTGCGCAGTCGACATCCAGGTATTCCTAACCTCGTCCATTTTCTCTAGTTTCTTTATTCAACTTTTTGAATGTAGAAAGCGAATTAGCCCAAGAAACATTCTGGCACGCCCGGTGGGACTAATTCGCTTTCTACATTCGAAAAGAAGCGAATGTTTCTTGGGCTAATTCGCTTTCTACATTCGAAAAGTTGAATAAAGAAACTAGAGAAAATGGACGAGGTTAGGAATACCTGGATGTCGACTGCGCACCGTGATCCAGACGCTTGTGAGCACCCCTCTTTGGCTGTGGAGGAATGACACCTGCAAAAGAAAAGAAAACTTGGACAAGGGGATGTTAGATAGATAGACGGTGGGTTGCCAAGCGAAAGCTTGTCCCCGGAAGTGTAAAAACTTCCTCAAAGGGAGGTCAAGCCACAGATGCAAGATAGATAAAAGACTGAGAAAGTATAAGATACCAGAATACAGAAATGATGAATAGATTGAAAATGAAAGAAAACACCAAATGGTTACCTGAAGGAAGCAGTCGGGCTTATGACAGTCGCCGATGTCGGAAGTTCTGCCGGCGTCGGTTATGAGTCCTGCCAGCGTCGGTTATCCTACCGACGTCGGTTGGGGAAGTGACCGGCGTCGGTCGGGGTAATGGCCTGTGGTCGGGTCTGAGATGTGTTCTGGACTGTGGACAGGTCTGGGATGCTGAGGATGTCGAGACAGAGTCTGGGGACGGGTCAGAATGGACTGTGGAATGGTCTTGCCCTATACAGGGTCTTTTGTGGACAAAAAGGGGGATGGGGGAGTTGTCTGGAACTGGGATGAAGAGTGGGGCAATGGGAGAGGAGGATGGACAGAGGACAAGTCCTGAGAAGGCCTTGCAGCCTCTCAGGGGGGAAGGGTAGAAGGAAGGCAAGAAACAATAGATAACTGAAAGCTCAAATAACATAATCAAATAATAGACTTGCTTACCTCTTTGCCTGCTGAATGAAGAGTTGAAGGAGCTGTTGTTGGAGCCAGGGAGGATTCTGCAAGAAGAGAATTCTGATGAAGAGCCTTTGCACCTGCTGCTGTTGTTGCACGAGGTTCAAAACGAAGACAAGATGAATGCCCAACGCCAAGAGAGTTCTGTTTGCGAGCTCAGGAGTCCAGGGGTTGCAACGGATACAGGACGGGGTCTTGAAGGTTGCCGACGTCGGCAGTATCGCCGACGTCGGCCGCAGGGTCGCCGACGTCGGCAGAGTCAGAATGGAGACAGAGACTAAAAATAGCCTCTGCCCATTCTTGCACGCCACTGGGTGGGGGATTGTGGGAAGAACGGTTATGAGCATGCTAAAATGGACGCGGGAGGAATATAATGGGGGGATTTTGGACAATAAATGCTAAGGGGTAGGTGGAGGGATCCAAGGGAGGATCCAAGGTGGCAAGGGTGAGGTGGAAAAGGGGGCCAATTAAAATATTAAGTTATTTTAATCAAGTGGATGGAAGGGGACCAAGGCCAAGTGTTAGGATACGGGTTCGAGACGGACAAGGGGGAGAACCAAGGTGCAGACACGTTTGCGGTGTCTACATTTGCCCCTTTTTGTCTTGTTGGTTGTTCTTGACGAACTGCAAGACAAAAACAAGAGTTGGTTGCCCCAGGAAAAGGGTGAGGTGTTCCCCCCTCAAAGCGAGAGTCGAGAGAAGGGAACCGAAGATCGAGTGTCGATTTGACAGAGAAATGGATAGAAGAGAGTGAGTGAAAATGCTACAAAAGTCGTGATTGCATGTATACCACGTCACGGGATGGTCGGGTCAAATTGTTGCATGTCAAGGGTCGAGGAGTGCCAAAATTGAAGTAACCGGGCCCCAGCATTTAGTCGTTTGCTGATTGAGTCACTCAATCTAAGCTGAAGCTCCAAATAGTCATCGTGTTCTAGGTATCCCAGGCTCAGGAAGTGCTCCCAGAAACACGAAAAAGCCACAAGTAGTAGGGATCAACTGGCTCGCGATCCTATACTTGCGAATGGGTCAAAAATAAGGGTCTGCGGACAATTCTGCTAACCAGCCGTGGAATAGCATACACACAAAAACAACCAAGGCAACATTGTCTTGGAAGTGGTCGAGGTCGAAGGAGATAGGCATGATCGCCAATGGTCATTGGTCAAGAGGATGGATAGACGAAAGGATGCGGCCGAGCTAACCCCAGAAGACATGTTATCTGAGTGCTGCCTACATAGCCCTGGTGACAGGGCCTCAGGCCGATGTAGTTCTCCCTAAAAGGGAGGGGGGGTCGGAGGGATTGATAGATCTTGGTCAAAGTCGATGATTGGTCTTGGTCAAAGGTCTATGATTGGTCTTGATCAAAGGGAATGATTGGTCTTGGTCAAAGTTGACGAAGTTGGGTGTGATAAGAGTCAAAGAAGAGAAGGTTTGTCCATCACAGAGACGAACAAACGGGGGTGGTCGAGCTAACCTCAGAAGATGTGTTATCTGAGTGCTGCCTACATAGCCCTGGTCGTAGGGCCTCAGACCAATGTAGTTCGGACTAGGAGACAGAGTGATTGATGATTGGATGTGGTCAAGTGTCAAGATGATGCTGCAAATGTCACAAGAGTCGAGAGTCTTTCATCCCTAGCAAGTTTCCATAGTCGTGATGGATGCATGCTAAAAATGAATGGAAGTCTATTTATGTTTCAGCAAGTATTGGTTTATGCTTAACATAAATTGGGTCTGGTCGGTAGTTTCCATGTGTATTGGTGTCCATGGAAACTATGTGAAATAGACGAGGATGATGTCTGAAAATGATTAAAAAAAAAATGACTTGGTTTGAGTTGAGTCGCCAATTGATGCGGTTAAATGTGACCAAAGTGTAGAGAAAAGATGGAAGGCAAATTGCTCTTTCATTGACAAGGACCAGAAAGGAAGCATAGATAGGGGTTATTAGAACAAAAAGCCTCGTTCATGCATTACGTCGTTGACCAGTGTTGTGTCAGAACGGTAATCGAATCACTTTGACATTAAAGTGAGCTCGAAGCCCCTTGAGCGGGTGATAGGAGGAGGATAGGGTAACCCAGTTTAAGAGCAGGAATAACCTTGCCCCTTTTTATAGGAGACCCTGAGACAACTACAAGCCAAGTCCATGACCCGTTTTTTTTTTTTTTTTTTTTTTTTTTTTTTTTTTTTTTTTTTTTTTGCGCAGGCTGATCGATGCGGGAAGCCTACATAGAGATGTCTTTTGATTTAGTGGTCATGTTGCGAAGCTGATCGATGCGGGAAGCTTCTAAAAAAAGGTTGCTGTTAGTAGCAAGATTTAATTATAGCCATCCTTCGAGGGAGTGGTCTATATCTTTGCTTTATATAATGTTTGAATAGCTGTCCTTCGAGGGATCAGTCTATTAACTACAGCAATGATAGCACAGCTGTCCTTCCAGGGATCAGTCTGTCTTTTTGGATTTGATTTTGTGACCTTGGATATGTTTGGACATCGTCTTTTTTTTTTTTTTTTTTTTTTTTTTTTTGAGTCATGGACAAGACTGTAGAAGTGCAAGGACTCCCTTTTATTAGGACAAGGTACCCATGCGTCATAAAAGGGTTGCAGAGGACTTGTTAGAGGGGAATAGGGTCGAAAGGAATAAGGAGCCAGAGGACGAGGATTGCTCAAGGGACGAGCTCAAGTTATGTGTCAAGTGGACAAGTACTCGACTAACAGAAGAATGGTCGAAGATGCAACGCATTAAGAGGCTCAGGTTCTGGCCGTCCATCGAGGGAGGACAGACGATAAGTCCCTGATCCATACTTGTGCGTGATGATAAAAGGTCCAAGCCAATTGGGGGCGAATTTGCCTCGTTTACTTCGCTCCATATTGGTCACATGTTGATTCTCTTTGAGGACGAGGTCTCCGATGTTAAAATCTCGTTCTCGCAGATTTTTGTCGTAGGCCCGCTTTATGCGACTTTGGTAGACATGGAGATGATTGAGGGCAGCAAGGCGGCACTCGTCGAGTAACTCAAGTTGAGCTAAGCGATCTTGATGAAAGTCATCATTTGAGAGAATGTCATGCAGAGAGATGCAGAGAGACGGGATCTGTACTTCGAGAGGTAAGACAGCCTCTGTTCCGTACATGAGAGAAAAAGGAGTAGCACCCGTAGAGGTTCGGATGCTAGTGCGGTAGGCCCACAAAGCGAAGGGAATATGAATGTGCCAATCCCTTCCTGTATCGTTGACCACCTTCATGAGAATTTTGGTCAGAATTTTGTTGGAAGCCTCGGCCTGCCCATTTGCTTGTGGGTAGTAAGGCGAAGAAAAGCTGAGTTTGATGCCAAATGAGTCGCATAGTTTTTGGACAGTCTTGTTTTTGAAGGACTTGCCGTTGTCGGTGATGATTTTGTGAGGGACACCGAAGCGACAGATGATGTGGCTACTGATGAAGTCGGCAATTTTGTCGACTTTTGTGGAGATGAGAGGAATGGCTTCCACCCACTTGGTGAAATACTCAGTGGCAGTGATGATGGACTGATGACGAAGAGACGAGTGAGGGTTGATCTCACCGATGAGATCCAAGCCCCACTGAGAGAAAGGCCAAAAATCCTGAGCGACTTGCAAAGCGTGGCTGGGAAGATGAAGTAGGTTAGAGTGTTGCTGACACTTGATGCAACGCCGAACATAGTCGCTACAGTCTTGATGAAGGGTGGGCCAATAATAACCCAGGCGAAGGAGGCGCTTGGCAACCGAGTTTCCACTGAAGTGTCCACCACAAATCCCGTCGTGGACTTGCTTTATGGCATGAGAGGCTTCAGCAGAAGTTAGACAGTGAAGGAGGAGGCCGTCGAAGCCTCGCTTATAGAGAAGACCCCCTAGCATGGTATAGCGAGCTGTGCGTTTGATGAAAGCTCACCGCGCATTGCTAGAGAGGTTGGGAGGAGTGACAGAAAGAGACAAGTAGTCCACAAGTTGCTTATACCAGTCATCTCGTGGGCTAGAATTGATAGTGTTGATATGGTCGATGTGAGGATAGATGTATGAAGGCAAAGGTACGCAATGCACTGTGACGAAGAGTCGAGATGACGATGGGATATGCGAAGCAAGAGAAGCCATGGTGTCGGCAAACTTGTTCGTAGAGCGTGGAATAGTCTGCAAGAGGTAATGGTCGAAAGATGCCAAAAGAGTGTCAGCACGATTTTTATACCTTTGTAAAACTTCATTTTTACAGAGGTATGAACCGTTGACTTGATTGACGACGAGCTGCGAGTCGCCGAAGATGTTGATAGACTTGATGTGGAGAGAAAGGGCAGTCTGAAGTCCCAAAATTAAGGCCTCGTATTCGGCCATGTTATTGGTACAATCGAAGTCAAGCTTGAAAGATAGAGGCATAGGCTCCCCGTCGAGTGGGATGAGGATGACCCCCGCACCCCCACCGAGTTGACATTTAGAGCCGTCAAAGAACATGGTCATTTGATAGACGGTGTCATCGGTGGAAAGTGTGGCGATAGACTCGTCAGGGAACTCAAATTGTGAAGGTTGATTGTCGGGAAGAGGGGCATCTGCCAGTTGGTCAGCAATGGTTTGCCCCTTGATAGATTTCTGTTGGATGAATTCGAAGTCAAACTCAGCAAGCAGCATGAGCCACCGAGCCATACGTTGATTTTGATATGGCTTGGAGTGCATGTATTTGAGCGGGTCAGTGTGGGTGATGACAAATGTCCTGTGGTTGAGAAGATAGTGACGGAGCTTGGTGGCAGAAAAGACTAATGCCAAACAGAGTTTCTCGGTATGAGTATACCGAGTTTCATAGTCGACCAGTGTTCGGCTGATGTAGTAAACCGCCTGCTCACGATGATGCTCGTCTCGGTGCGCGATCATGGCACCTAACGAATGGTTGGTGGCGGAGATATAAAGGTAGAAGGGTTGGTCGTCTTTAGGTGGAATGAGGACTGGTGGAGAGACCAGATAGCTTTTGAGGGCATCAAAGGCCTCTTGACAGTCCTCATCCCACTTAAAGGAGACGTCCTTCTTAAGGAGATGATGAAAAGGTTGGCAGCGGTCTGAAAGCTGCGAGATGAAACGACGAATGGACTGAAGCTTCCCTTGGAGACTGCGAAGCTGCTTGAGATTGGTTGGGGGCGGCATTTCGAGAATAGCGCGGATCTTGGTGGGATCTATCTCGATACCACGGAAAGAAACGATGAAGCCAAGAAGCTTGCCTGAGAGGACCCCAAAGACACACTTCTTGGGGTTAAGGCGGATGTTGTATTGAAGAAGACGAGAGAAGATGATTGCGAGAATGGTCAAGTGGTCGCGGCGAAGTTTGGACTTGCCGAGGAGGTCATCCACATAGTCCTCCATGATTTTGTGGAGGAGATCATGGAAAATGTAGGTCATGGCGCGCTGATATGTGGCACCAGCGTTTTTCAAGCCGAAAGGCATGACCCAATAGCAGAAAGTCCCCCATGGGGTGATAAAGGTAGTCTTATGCTGATCTTCCGGTGCGATCAGGATTTGATTGTATCCTGAAAACCCGTCCATGAGAGAGAGCATCTCATGGCCGGCCATGAGATCAACAAGCTGGTCAATGTTAGGAAGTGGAAAATCATCTTTGGGACAGGCTAGGTTAAGGTCGCGATAGTCCGTGTAGATCCGAATCCCCCCAGTTGCTTTAGTAACTGGGATGATGTTAGAGACCCACTGTGGATAATCGATGGGTTGGATGAAGGAGACAGAAAGAAGGCGCTGAAGCTCCTCTTTGACAAGAAGCGCAACGCGAGGATGCATCTTTCGAAGCTTCTGCCTAACAGGCTTAGCCTCTGGTTTGGTGACAATGTTATGGGTAGCAATGGTAGGGTCGATGCCAGGCATGTCGCTGTAAGTCCAGGCGAAGGCCTTGCTATGGTCGGAAAGGAATTGGGCATAGTCAAGCTGCTCCTGATCGTCTAGAGATTGGCCAATCTTTAAGACGTGAGGAACATCAGAAGAAGAAGGGAGGTTGATGTCAATGGTGGATTCATTTAACATAACCTGGGTCTCGGAAGGGAGGGAACGCTGGATGAAAGAGTCATCGGCACCCATATAGGAAAGAATGGCGTCATCGTCGACGCAGTGGACAGTGTGAATGGTTGCCGACTCATCTTCTACCATGCTAGGAAAAATGAGAGGGAGAGACCTGGGCACCCCATTGAGCTGATAGGTCAGGGGTTCCAGGCGGATGGTGTTTATGGAAAAAAAAAACTAGGAGGGATGGAGACCACCGACTCCGTAGGTGACGAAGGAGAAATGGGTGAATTTGGAGGAGATTGGTCCATGGTTGGCTCGGGACAAAGGTCGAAAGGAGCCTGAGTGGGGTCATGATATCCCAGGCCATAATGTTTCTTGGCATCGTCATCATTGAGCGGCTCGATAGGCTGATGGGAGCCCTGCTCATAACGTCCGAAACCAAAACCCTTCCATGCACACCTGTAAAGGTAAGTGTGTGCGAAGGCAGGGTTGCCAAGAAACGAGAAATCTGAGGTGAAGGGTCGGGGTGAAGAAAGGGAATTGCCGTTGGTAGGAGCTTGATTGAGCCCCCCATAGACAAAGTTGGTTCGGAAGTGAGGAGGACCATAAGGTACGACCATCCCGATCCGATGGTCGTAATTGGGACTGAGGTGAAGGCGTCCATACTCTTGCGGAGTTTGGAGCATGTCAAGGGTCAACAAGCGATATTCCCCAAGTGATAATCGTTGGAAGACGTCTTCCATGGGGTCTTTGGTTGGCGCTTGAAGAGGAGAGGTGAGGGCGACCGCCGATTGTGAACTGGTTGAAGCTTCCGCAGATGGAGGCGATGCCGGAGTTGACGGTTTGATGGGAATGAGAACATCATTGGGACGGTAAGTCGTGTTGCAAGTCTTGAAAGGTGAAGGGTCAGCAGGAATGGTATGGACTTGCCCGTCATGTTCAAACTTCACACAACGATGCAGGGTGGAAGGAATATAGGCCATGGCACGGATCCATGGTCGGCCCAGCAAAATGTTGTATTGAAACTCTCCTTCAATGATGTAGAAGAGCTCCGGGACTATGCGTGGACCGACGCGAATGTAAAGGACGACTGTGCCAATGGTCGTGGCAGTGGTGTCATTGAAAGAACGTAAGATAGCGTCAGTTTTGGAGACGCAATTCTTGGGAAGAGATAGCTGGTCGAAGGCATGGGTAGAAATGATGTTGATGCTAGCGCCGCCGTCGATCATAACACGTTTGATGCGTGTCTGATCGACATAGGCAGTGATGAAGAGGGCGGCGTCCTGATCTTCCGTGTTGGATGTGGGAATCTCAGAATCACTGAATGTGATGGAATTGATAGGAGATAAAGAATGGACAAGGGCAGCAAGCGGCTGGGGGTCTTCGGGTTGGACCTCTGCTGCTTGCAAGGCTTGGATGAGGGCTTGACGGTGTTGGGGCGAGGTTTGGATAAGGTCATAGAGAGACATCTTCACCGGTGTCTGATGAAGCTGCTTCAGCATGGAGTCTTAAATCGGCCCAGAAGATGAAGATGAAGAAGGCTGGGATGCGCCAAGGATAGAAATTTTGGGCTTGGGCGCAAGAGGTGGTTTGACGAAGGGATAGGTCCAAGGAATGGCAGCTTTTTCTTTTGCCTTGTCCTTCTGCGACCTGGTGGTTATACGGATGGCATTGATTTCGAAAACAGGTGGTGAAGAAGGGGTCGTGTTTTGCTGATGAGAGGTTGTGGCTGAAGGTGTTGGATGGGATGGAGTCGAGGTCTGGTCGAGAGTGTCCTCAAGGAGAAGAGTGTCCTTCTCCATATGGCGGCAGATGACGGCCTTGAGGGCACAGCAGGTCTCAGTATCATGTCCTGGTGCACGATGATATAAGCAAATTTTTGTATCATCGAACCAGGAGGGCTTAGACCCGAGAGGTTGGAAAGGTCGGATGGGCGGAAGGGTTATGCTGGAGGTTTGCAGAAGTCGGCGCAATATCACCGAATATGAGCCCACTAAAGGGTCCGTGTTAGTTGATATACGCGAGGTCGGTGACTTTTGCTTGGGTGAGGCTAGAAGAGGTTTCCGTACCACCTTATGGGTTGATGGTGCGGGGACAGATGGAGGTGACTCTGGTTTGCAGATTGAGAAAGGCTTTTTGAGAGAGGGACGGCTGGAGGTAGGCGGAGGAAGCAAAGGAGGTAACGAGTTCCGGTTGGAGGCCGGAGTGGGAAGGATGCTGGCCAAGGTCGAAGGATGGGGGCCCAGAATGGATGGCAATGGTGACGGGGAAGGAGGCGTTCGCTTTGGAGGTCTGGCAGTCTTCTTTGTCTTGGTTGGAAGACTGCTGCTGGTCGAGGTCTGGTCTAGATCCACCTTCACTTGTGGATGAGTGAGGGCGGAGATAGGACGAATGCCAAGTGATTTGATGGGCTTAGACGAGATGGATGCATGTCTTGATTGGTTTGGTTGAGGTCTGCGTGTCTGGTCTTTGCCGAGAGTTTGAAGAGATTCTGCCCGGGGAGGATTGGCAGCATGTGATGAGAGGGCGCGGGTATGTTGAAGGGCTTTGAGGCATTCCCACAGCACCTGAGGCGTCACTTTCCTTGAAGGGAGAAGCTGGACCTTCTCCACTAACCGGGAAAATGGCTGAGAAGATGATGTTGAGGGTTGCGGGGTCGAAGACGAGATGGGGGTAGTATTGAATGGCGAAGTCATGATGGATTTGGATGAAGACGGAGGGGAGACAGGATCTTCTCTGGGTGGAGAAGAATCCGGAAAGCGAGGCTCCTCTAGCGGGTAAAGGGCGGGGATGATGGTGCCCTCTACTTGCGGCTGAGGAGTAGGAAGGGTCTGGTCCTCCACAGGTAGTAGAAAGGAGGATGGCGAGACTGGTGGGACTGGTAGAGTCGAGGCATCCTCCAAGATGAGAGAGGTCGGTGGAGAACTAGCCGGAGAAAGAGGTTCGTCCACATGTGATGGACTGATTGATGGACTAGCCTCTTGAGATGGATTGGGGACGAAAGGAGAGACCGCATTGACGGTTCGAATGTTGTGTTCATGGTTGTCGTCAATTAAGGTCTGGACGTTGTTTTGGGCCGGCGGATGATTGGGAAAAGGTTGCTTGAAGATGTCAATAGCCTGATTAGGGGGCGCATTTGGATTGTCTAAGATGAGGTCCCCCTTTTCAAGCATATCTTGGATTATGTTTTTAAATGTTTTGCAGTTCTCCGTGTCATGGCCCTTAACACGGTGGAAGCTGCAGAAGTCATGCTCCCTATACCACGCGGGGATGGCGTGTGAGGGATCGAATTGTGGAGGAGGTCGGGCTTGAGGGAGATTGAGGATTCCCTGTTTGAGAAGCTTTTCCAGCACAGACGCATATGATTCTCCGAGAGGAGTATATCGTCGCTGCATGTATCTTTGCTGGAATTGCTGAGTAGCGCTCTGAGATGTAGAGGGCTCAGGCTGATTGGTCGAAGAAGATGAAGGTCTGACAACCACGGCATTAGCTGAAGCCTTGGATTTAGAATTGGATGATGATGGCTTGGCAGAGGAAGAGTCATTGGCCTTAGAACTGGGATTCTTATTCCGCAACTTGACTTTGTTCTCCTCGATGGCACGCAACTCAAGTTTGTGGGCCATCGTGAAGGCCTCGTCAAAAGTGCGGAAGGTTTGAACCCTCAGGGTGGAAGAGATATGTCGGGCACAGGCTTGAGAAAAGAGTTCAATAAGCTCAGCTTGGGGCAAGGAAAAGGAGAGTTGGTTGATAAGGCCTCTCCATCGAGCAACGAAGTCGGCTATGGACTCATCCTCGAATTGCCGAATAGAATAGAGGTCCGTGATTGAGACTTTCTTGGTTATGTTGATAGAAAAGTGATCGAGGAATAGCTAAGCCAATTGCGTGAATGAGAAGAGAGAATGGCTAGGAAGGGAGCTGTACCAGTCAAGTGCAGCACCTGAGAGAGACATAGGAAAGGTGCGTAAGAGTAACGCATCGTCATGGCCAATGAGGTAGCAGGCGTGTCTGAATGCCCGCAAGTGTTGTTGGGGGTCTTCCTTGTTTTGAAAGCGAGAAAACTTCGGAAGCTCCCACTGGCTAGGATATGGTCTGATTGGGATGGAAGGATGGATGGGCTCGTTGCAGATCTGTTCATATGAAAGAGTGTTACGCGAGCTGGAAACAGAGGTCTCAAGACTGGTCATCTTGTCCATCAGCATCTTGATGATGTCTGCCGACGGATTGACGGGTTGCGCGCCCCCTAGGTTGTAGGGCGCTTGGAAGAGGTTAGAGGAGGCGAGCGACATAGTCGGTTGTAGAATGTACGGATGACTAATTGCAGGGGCAGAGGTGGAGGCTAAAGGTGGTTGGTTAGAAGACATAGCTGGGCCCGTTGTTGCCATGAGAGGTTGGACTGTGGTAACGGGGGCCAAGGGATAAGAAGCCACCCTGGTATTGATAGGGGCCAGGGTAGGCGGGATAGAGACGACAAGGTTTTGAAATGGAGTGGATAGAGGTTGAGCGGGTTGAGGTTGACAAGGGGCCGGAACCCCAGTGGAAGTGGGCCCAATGATAGAGGGAGAAGCCACACCTAGAGGATTGGTCAAAGTCTGGTCAGTGGTCAAAGCGATGGCTTGAGTGTCCGAAGGTTGAACTATGGATGTTGTTGATACAGCTATAGTCGCGACAAGGGAGGTCGGTATTCCGTAGATCGGATTGCCCAAGGAGTCCCGCATTCGGCTATGCACGAGATAATGTTGCAAAGCCTTGACATTGAGGTCCAAGAATCACTCGAAGTCTTGGTCCCCTTCTTGGACAATGGGAGTCTGCGGCGGGGTCGGACGGACAGGAGTTCTTTCGATCTCCGAGTTGAACTCCATTGTAGGCTTGGTCACGGATGGGGTGGACGGAAGCGGTTGACGACAGACGTGGTCGACAAGAGCCTTGGCTTGGCTACGAGTGAAAACCATGCAAGGCAAAGAAGGTTCGGGTCTCAGGAACTGTGTTGCTCAGTTTCAGAAGACCAGGATGAAGTCTTGACAGAGAAAGGACAGGTTTCAGGTTGCTGGTTTTGGAAAAAAAGGACAGTGACAGAGACCGACGTCGGTTGAAAAACCGATGTCGGTAGGAAATGAGGCCGACGTCGGTCAGATAACCGATGCCGGTAACAGATGAAGCCGACGTCGGTATCAGAACCGATGCCGGTGACAGGGGAAGCCAACGTCGGTGGCAGAACCGATGTCGGTGACTGTGTTTTCCAGAGAGCCAAAAGGTTCTTGGAAAAACAAAGAAGAAAACGTCCTCACACACTCAAACAAACAGATGAGAGGAGGAAAACAGAAGAAGACAGACAGGCCTAAGCGATAAATCCTAGAAATTAACCTTAGAAACTTGTGGCTTATGCCTTAGATGAATGTTTGGGGAGATTGGCTGAAAAAAGGGTCCTAGAAGAAGGTGGTCTAAGGATGGTTTCAGGTGTTGTTTTAGGTGCTCAAAGATCTGTGTTAGGGTCTGGTACGTGGCCTGGTGCTAAGGAGCAAGCTCCCCTCACTTCACGATTCCAGTGGTTAGCTGGTCTCACTTAGCCAAGATATACCTCGCCTAGAGTTTATCCTCCGCCAGAGAACGGAGTGGGCTTCCCCCTTGGTGATGAAATCCAAGTAGGGTCACCGGGACGGGTAAGGTATCCGCTGGGGGATGAAATCCCAGTCGGGCCTTGCCTCAGGTAAGTTATATGTTTGTTTAGTGCATGTGAGTCGGTAGTGTAACATCAAGTGTCTAGATTTATTCAATATGCGTTTAAGTTACTAGATGTGGACTACGAAGATGCAAGCACAAGCAGAGATGAATGCAAAGTGTTTTAATGCCCAAAGTCGAAATGTGATATTGTTATGAAGACAATGTTTTGAGAAAGGGTCAAGAATATGACGTTTAGACTAGTCTAGCATGTGCAAGAAAGAAAAGGAGGATTCGTTTTAGTTCTTGCTTATGGTGCCATTGAGAAAAGAAGAAAGAGACAAGAGAGAAGGAGCCTAAATGCACCTAAATGAATAGAAGAGAAAAGGAACCCAGGAGGAACCTAGGGTCCCACCGGGCGTGCCAGAATGTTTCTTGGGCTAATTCGCTTTCTACATTCGAAAAGTTGAATAAAGAAACTAGAGAAAATGGACGAGGTTAGGAATACCTGGATGTCGACTGCGCACCGTGATCCAGACGCTTGTGAGCACCCCTCTTTGGCTGTGGAGGAATGACACCTGCAAAAGAAAAGAAAACTTGGACAAGGGGATGTTAGATAGATAGACGGTGGGTTGCCAAGCGAAAGCTTGTCCCCGGAAGTGTAAAAACTTCCTCAAAGGGAGGTCAACCCACAGATGCAAGACAGATAAAAGACTGAGAAAGTATAAGATACCAGAATACAGAAATGATGAATAGATTGAAAATGAAAGAAAACACCAAATGGTTACCTGAAGGAAGCAGTCGGGCTTATGACAGTCGCCGATGTCGGAAGTTCTGCCGGCGTCGGTTATGAGTCCTGCCGGCGTCGGTTATCCTACCGACGTCGGTTGGGGAAGTGACCGGCGTCGGTCGGGGTAATGGCCTGTGGTCGGGTCTGAGATGTGTTCTGGACTGTGGACAGGTCCGGGATGCTGAGGATGTCGAGACAGAGTCTGGGGACAGGTCAGAATGGACTGTGGAATGGTCTTGCCCTATACAGGGTCTTTTGTGGACAAAAAGGGGGATGGGGGAGTTGTCTGGAACTGGGATGAAGAGTGGGGCAATGGGAGAGGAGGATGGACAGAGGACAAGTCCTGAGAAGGCCTTGCAGCCTCTCAGGGGGGAAGGGTAGAAGGAAGGCAAGAAACAATAGATAACTGAAAGCTCAAATAACATAATCAAATAATAGACTTGCTTACCTCTTTGCCTGCTGAATGAAGAGTTGAAGGAGCTGTTGTTGGAGCCAGGGAGGATTCTACAAGAAGAGAATTCTGATGAAGAGCCTTTACACCTGCTGCTGTTGTTGCACGAGGTTCAAAACGAAGACAAGATGAATGCCCAACACCAAGAGAGTTCTGTTTGCGAGCTCAGGGGTCCAGCGGTTGCAACGGATACAGGACGGGGTCTTGAAGGTTGCCGACGTCGGCAGTATCGCCAACGTCGGCCGTAGGGTCGCCGACGTCGGCAGAGTCAGAATGGAGACAGAGACTAAAAATAGCCTCTGCCCATTCTTGCACGCCGCCGGGTGGGGGATTGTGGGAAGAACGGTTATGAGCATGCTAAAATGGACGCGGGAGGAATATAATGGGGGGATTTTGGACAATAAATGCTAAGGGGTAGGTGGAGGGATCTAAGGGAGGATCCAAGGTGGCAAGGGTGAGGTGGAAAAGGGGGCCAATTAAAATATTAAGTTATTTTAATCAAGTGGATGGAAGGGGACCAAGGCCAAGTGTTAGGATACGGGTTCGAGACGGACAAGGGGGAGAACCAAGGTGCATACACGTTTGCGGTGTCTACAATGAGCTAGCTGACCACTTAGGTTCAAACTCCACTTCTCCTCCACCCATTACTCCAAAGGAAATGGGCAAGAAGAATATTCAAATAAAACTTTGAATAATATGTTTCTCCATACCATTGCATAGTCTAAGAGAGACTAGCATCCCATGCTCTATCCTACCTTTTGGGCCTATTAGACTAGCTTTCAAACAGACATGGGGGTAACTTCATACTCTCTCATGTATGGGTCCGAGGCTGATCTTCCCTTAAAGGTATTAATCCCTTCATTTTGGGTTAAGACACTCAGTTCTCTTTCTAATGAGGAAAAATGCATTACTCACCTCATTGAGCTTGAGCAATTAGATGAGTGATGCCTGGCTACTCTTGAGCATAACCATGCTTACTAACACCATCAATTCTACTAATTTGAGAAGTTGGTATTAGTGTAGGTTTTTATTTTTCCCTATTATTTAATTAGGGAAATTATATTTGTGTATACATGGAGTTTTCCTACATTTGTGGGATAGGCTAGCTTATGTGGAGATGTGTGTCATAAATGTGTCATAGGTGTCATAATAATGTCATAAGTAACTCCCTTGATGGGAGTTACTTCTCTATTCTTAGCACCTTGTCACCACCTTTCATGGAGGAGTTACAGTCTATTCTTGGGGTGCCTTGACCACCTTTTGTGGAGGAGTTACTTATGTGCTCTCTTATATGTATTCTTCACTTTGGCCATCTCATGCTAATTAGATATTAGATTTTCTCCTATTTGTCTTGTGCAATTTATCTTCTTATATAATTTCAAATTGCTTTAGCATCTATGTGGTGTGCACTTGCTTCATCTCATGTGATCACGTTTTCATTACATTCACATTATCTAGATTCTAGCAACAACTCCGATATGGTATCAGAGCCACCCCAGTAATCGTGTGTCTGGTTATGCTAGTAGTTTATTCTAAAATTCTTACTTTGCTTTCTTAGTAGTTTTTTTGTTTAACTCCATTGCATTTGATAGTTTTGGTAGAGTTTCTTGAAAACTCATACAAATCCATATGGAAATCTGTTAAAAAAATTACTTCTATTGGGTTTAATTCAGATCTCCCTTTAGATATCTAAGTTAAAATTTTCCAAGACATCTTGTATAGATCTGTTGTGGCTTTAGCAAAGGCAGTGGAATTCCTTTTTTTGGTCATTCTGTAGGAAAAGAGAGATCTCTACACAATCTAGTTTCTATTCTTAGACGCCACTTTCAGCTTGGGGCAGCTCTCCAAGAAGCACATCTACATGTGGAGGTCGATGTGGGGCATCTATTAGGGTGAGATATGCATAGAGTAGGACTCCAGCAAGGCAAAATGCAGCTGTACGGCGTCCAGTGTGCAAGTGCATAGTGAGGTAGTGACTAATACTATCTGCTATGCATTGAAACTAAATCTATATCTCTTCCCTACTTTGCATTGAAATTTCAACTTGTCTCTTCTCTTCTCTACTACTATGCATTGAGAGGTCTGCAGATTCAATATTTGTTTTGCCCAGCGAATTCAGAACAACACCTTTTTTTATGAAGGGTGAGGCCCAGGTTGGCAAGAGGCCAAATCCCCCTCACAAAGACCTCCTTTGGATTCCTAACTCCATGCTAAATCCAATGAGTGGTTAGAAGGCCACTTTCTCTCTCAAAACAGGCATTTTTTATATGTTTTAGTGCTATTTTTTTGCAAAAACACTAGTTTATGGGAAATTGAATCTTTAATATCTTGCAAATGGTAGCTCAGATTCAGGTGCCATTTTTTGAAAAAGTGTTTGTAATTAAATTATCCATAGTTTAGGATTATTATTTTTCAAAAAAGTACTAATTTATAAAGTGCCAAAAATTTGGGTCTCTCAGGATGCATTTTCAGCTGAGTTCGACGTCCTGTTTGCTTAAAGTCTTGCACTGATTCCTCTTAGATGCATTCTTAGCTAAGCCTGATCTATTTTGAGTGTGTATATGCATATATTTAGGGGGCTCAACATTTCAGTGGGGTGTGATTACTTTTTATCACTTACAATTTTTTGCTTTCATTCTCCTTTCTGCATAATTTCACAACTTGCAATCAACACAACTTCACCTAAATTAAGATTAAAATGGATTAATTTAAAATTAAACCCATAGCACCCTTAAACTATCATGAATGGAAGGTTAAAATGTTAATCATTCTTATAAGCAAAGGGTTGTATAGGATCACCATGGGTACTGAAGTAGAACCTAACACTAATGCTGAAAAGGTCAAGTGGTACAACCATAGTGATGAAGCCTATGGATTACTGAGCTTGTCTATGTCTCCAAAACTTCTCTTCTATTTAGAAACCTCCAAGACTCCCAAAGACATATGGGACACCTTAGAAATCTTATTTGGGAAGCTTGATAAGATGAGAGGTCATGAGCTCGAAAACAAACTCATAAGTCTAAGTCCTAGCAACTTTGACACCCTACAAGACTTCTTCACTAAGTTTAAGGCCCTTAGATTACAATTGAAAGAATGTGGGATAAAGAAATATTATCAACTCATCCTTTCTATTCTCACAAAGTTAGGTCCAAGCTATTCAGTCTTTGTCTCCACTTTCCATGCCACAAAAAATGCCCTTAGCACTACATGGAAAATGCCTTCTTTGGATTCATTCATTGCCGCCTTGACTAGGGAACAAGATAAGCTAATTCAAATGGGCAAAATGAAGTCTACTCAACCCCAAGCTTTGATATCTAGAAATGGTAAGGATAAGACTTCAACAAAGGAGAAGAAGAAAAAGAACAAAGACTAGGACAAGAAGAAAGAAAACAACAATCCTACCAAAAACAACACTGAGTCTTCATCCTCCAATGCTAAACCTAAGAAGGAAAAGGTTAAGTGTACCTATTGTAAAAAGACAAGGTATGATGAGCACAAATGCATGAAGAAACAAATAGATCACCTAACTCATCTTCTAGAGAAGCACAACATAGGTGTTTTTGAGTCCATCAAGCATAATTCATCTACCCAAGATTCTACCAAGGCAAAAGGCAAGGGTAAGGAGAAAAAAAGGGCAAGGACCTTAAAGAAATTACAGCTTCTATAACATCATGGGTCATTGATTTGCGTGCTTCTCACCACATGGGCTCTTCACTAGTTGATTTTTCATCTTTAGAGCCTTGTAGCATGACTTCAATTAGTTTGGGTGATGACACATCAGTTTTCGTTGCAGGGAGAGGGTCAGTTGAAATGGAAGGAGGAACATTCAATAATGTTATAAGTGTTCCTTCTCTTTCAGCCAATCTCTTATCAGTGTACCAAATCACTCACATTGGTCAGGGCATGAGAGTTGAGTTTTCACCATATTTTGTGGCTATCAGGGAGTTGCATAGTGATACTATAGTGGCAATGGGTAGGGAAAATCACCAAGCAAGGTTATACACCTTCTCACATTTTGTATCAAATTCTTCTCCAATAGCATTGCTAACTCATTCAGATGGAGTTAGAAAATTATGGCATGAGTGATTTGGCCACCTTAACTACCACTACCTTAAACAACTTTGCAAAAATAACATGGTCATTAGCTTTCCTCGTGTCCAATTCTCAAAAGGACTTTGCAAGGGGTGTTCCCTTATGAAGCATCCCAAAGCAAAATTTGTCAAAGGCAAAGCTTGGAGGGCTTCACAACCTTTGGAGTTTGTCCACAGTGATGTATTGGGACCCTTTCCCAAACCATATTTCATAAGGGCCAAGTACATCCTCACTTTCATTGATGATTTCTCTAGGTACACTTGGATATATTTTCTCAAACAAAAGTCTAAAGTGTTTGATAATTTTCTAGACTTCAAGGCTCTTGTTGAGAAATAGAGTGAGAAATCCATCAAGGTTCTTCGAACTGATAATGGAGGGGAGTATGTCAGCATTAGGTTTGAGCAGTTTTACACCACAGAGGGGATTGATTTATAGTGCATAGTCACCTACAGTCCTTCATAGAATGGGGTTGTTGAATGCAAAAATAGGTTCTTGAAAGAGATGGGTAGTTATATGATTCACTCCAAATCCTTAGCACCACAGTACTGGGCTGAAGCCATCAATTGTGCTTACGACATTCAAAATAGGGTTTCTCACAAAGCTTTGAAAGGGATAACACCCTTTGAAGCTTGGCATAAAAGGAACCTTGATGTTGAGCACCTTAGGGTTTTTAGATCCTCAGCCATGGCCCACATACTGAAGAAGAAATGCAAAGCTATGGAACATCAGTCCAAGCCTTGCATCTTTGTAGGATATTTAGATATTCATGAGTTGTTCATCGAGAGAAGTGTCAAATTTTAGGAGAGTCCTAGAGACTCAACACTTAGCACTTCTTCTCCCTCATTAGATATACTTCTTCATGATGATTTCTCATCAAATTTAGATCAGCCATAGTAGGTTCTCGAGCTAGAGACATCTTCTTCTTTAAGTTCAGACAACAAGGATAGTGATGCAGGGTCATCCACCTCTAGTCAATCAAAGGATGAGGAGTTAGCACCTGACTCACCCACTTTTAGGCCACCTTGGGCTAGACAAACACTTGAGAGTGATGGCACTTGGGTAGGAGATCCTACAGATGACAAACACACTAGGGGGATTTTTAGAGAGATCAACATGCCTTCTTTGCTTTAGTTTTGGATCCACAGACTATTCGAGAAGCATCAGGGGTACCTGAGTGGGATAGTGCTATGGAAGAAGAATATTCTTCCTTAATCAAACATCACACTTGGGATTTGACTTCACTTCCTAAGGGAAGAAAGATGGTTCGATGTAGGTGGATATATCAGACCAAGTTTGCAGCATATAGGTCAATTGATAAGTACAAGGCATGACTGGTTGCCAAGGGTTTCTCACAAGTGGCAAGCATTGACTACTGAGAGACGTTTGCACCCATTGTAAAGATGACTTCTATTTGGCTCACCTTGGATATTGCCATAGCACATGGTTGGGATGTGTACCAGATGGATGTGAAGAGTGCCTTTCTTCATGGAGACCTAGAGGAGGAGATCTACATGGAGCAACCACCAGGATTTGTTCAAGATTCTTCCTTAGTATGTAGACTTAGGAAATCTATCTATGGCCTCAAATAGGCCCCTCAAGCATGTTACACCAAGATGGATTCCTTCCTTCTCATAGTGGGTTTCATTAGGTGCCATTCTGACCCCAATGTTTAATTCTTACAGCAAAATGATTCACTCCTATTTTTGGTTCTATATGTTGATGACCTTTTGATCACCGGGAGTTCTTCATTGGCTATTGTAGCAGTGAAGGCATCTCTCCAAGATATATTAGACATGATAGATTTGGGTTTGTTACATTGCTTCCTTGGCATTGAGATCTCATAGTTAGATTCAGGGATTTCTCTTACACAACCTAAGTATGCTCTTGACTTATTGGCTCAGTTTCACATGGCTGATTGCAAGCCATCTCTGACTCCCTTTCTATCAAGAGTCAAGCTTAAGGATAAATTTTCTTCACCATTGGTTGATGCCACTCGATATCAATAACTTATTGGTAGTCTCATCTACTTGACTCACACCAGGCCCAACATATCATATATAGTGGGACTTGTCTCCATATTTATGTAGGAACCTCATGAGCTACATTAAAAAGTAGCTAAGAGGATCTTGCATTACATATAGGGTTCACATAGATATGGGATTCATTATAGATTTGGCATAAAGGTTGACTTAGTTGGATATACAGATTCAGACTGGGCTGGCAATTCATAGACTCGCAAGTCCACTTCTAGTTACAGTTTCTCTCTAGGTTCTAGTCCTATCAGTTTGTCTAGCAAGAAGCAGAATGCTATTTCTATATCATCCACAGAGGTAGAGTACAAGGGAGCTATTAATGTAGATATAGAGGTAGAGTACAAGGGAGCTATTCACTGAGAGAAAGTTCATTCATCTACGAGCTCTTCTTGGGGTGCAGTCTACATCTATAACAACATCATCTTGAGGGGGGCCTTCTAGCCTCTTCATTTCTTTTATGTCTCTCTTTTGGGGGGAGTTTTTCCTATGGGTTTTCTCCTTTTCTCTATCTTATGGGAGATTTCATTTGTACATGGGTACCTCATCAAGCCTAGTTATCGGGACCCATTTTATATTTCCACACTGCCCACCTAAGCTGCGCTTATGGGGGGGTATTAGTGTAGGTTTTTATTTTTCCCTATTATTTAATTAGGGAATTTATATTTGTGCATACATGTAGTTTTCCTACATTTGTGGGATAGGCTAGCTTATGTGGAGATGTGTGTCATAGATGTGTCATAGGTGTCATAAGAATGTCATAAGTAACTCCTTTGATAGGAGTTACTTCTCTATTCTTAGCACCTTGTCACCACCTTTCATGGAGGAGTTACAGTCTATTCTTGGGGTGCCTTGACCACCTTTTGTGGAGGAGTTACTTATGTGCTCTCCTACATGTATTCTTCACTGTGGCCATCTTATGTTAATTAGATATTGGATTTTCTCCTATTTATCTTGTGTAATTTATCTTCTTATATAATTTCAAATTGCTTTAGCATCTATGTGGTGTGCACTTGCTTCATCTCGTGTGATCACATCTCCATTACATTTGCATTATTCAGATTCTAGCAACAACTATGATAGCTGGTGTACCCTCATCAATTCAAGGTAGGTGATATGGTCCTCATTTTTGATAAAGAGCACCATAATAAGGGAAAACTTGCACATATGTGGTTTGGCCCTTTTGTTATCACCACCTCTCTAGAGAATGGGGCATATCCTCTCTTGACCCTCGAAGGTGAGCCCTTGTAGTACCTGATCAGTGGTTTTTGCCTCAATATATTTCATGTCTAGGGCTCGCATGGCCCTCTAATAAATTTCTTGATGGTGGTAAGGATAACCTTTCCTCTCTTCTAACACCACTAACCTCTATGCCACTTATATGTGTGTGCACATGGGTTCTTTATTAGTAATTCCTACTGTCTAATCATATGTATCTAGTATTCTATATTAGACGACTCATACACATCACATATAAAATCATATACACATATGCACTAATAATGATAAAATAACTATATATATATATATATATATATATCAAAAAAACATGTTTTTTCTTTAGGTACATCACATGGCTTATTGTCAGCTTGGGATCATAGTCCCCAAAAAACTGCCATGTGTATGGCTACATATGCATATCTTAGTTAGCCTATGACTAAGTGATATCTATGATAGTCATGTCCCAGGTGGATATATCGATATCTACCTCTCAGCTAGTTAAGCTATGGTCTCTTCTATTATAGCCAATTGGTCTACCCTATCTCAAAGTGCCTCATCTCCTGTAGCCTAATCTCAAGCTAGCTTAGATTGTAGTCAATCGATCTCAGCTTCTACTCTATCTATTCATGTCTTAGCATATAATGTAGCTACTTTCTAGTTTTTTATGGATGCCTTCTATCTTGTTGACTCTACCTCTAGCTTTGGTATCTAGTAGTATTGGTAGATGTAGTACCCACTCCATTATGGGTGTTGTCACCACATCAAGGAATAACTCCCTCAATAGTAGGTCCACCTAAGTCTAGGTCAGCTAGGTTGGTATCTTACATACACACATAAAGTATATGTGTTATTCATATATCAAATCTCACTAAGGATGAATACAAAGATAAATTAATATCTAGAAAATGCATTTATCTTACTTGGTAATGTTGATGGCCTTTGTATCCCTCCTACATGTTATACTCCTCTTGGTGGTAATGGTTCTCATCATGGTGGACTCTCTCCACCACCACCCCCTTACTCTATCTCAACTACCTACCAGGCTCAACCCTAGCTAGCTTAGGCTATGCTCATCTCTCCCACCTTACCAGAGCCTATTTCCTTGGATAAAATTATAACCCTTATGGACCTTAAAGTTCCTCCTATCCCATATAGGGCTCTACTTCAACATCCTATGGTTATTATATAGACATGTAGGGATCATGGATGTAGCCATACACTATATCCAAATCCAAGGTGGTTCACACAAGCCTAACCCTATCTACAAACTATCATCTATGCCATGCCTTCCTCTAGTGCAGGGTACGCATTACTACCGTAAAGTGTCCTTGGTCATGTCAGTGGGAGCCTCTTTTAAGCCCAAGACATGAGTAAGCTAAGATGTGTCAATTTGCCTTCCCTTGTACATTATATGTCATCAATCTACTATTATTATCTACCTAGAATATATTGGCCCCAAGCATATCTTTTTCCTCCCTCTGTGCATTAGATAACTACTATCCATGAGAGTGGTAGCCACCCTGTACTCTGGCTGACATATAACATCTAGACCATAGTCCATACTATCACTGTCCTAAAAGTAGTTACCCTGGATGACAATTATGTGATATGCACTTCATGTTTATTTTACCAAGGGTAGGGTCGCAACAAGTAGATCTTTATTATTGTTATATCTTGTATTGGTGGTAGCTTTATCTCTTTGCCCTTTAGATCCACCTCATAGAGATGATAGATGTACTCAATGCTGAAGGTGGCCTCTAACTCAGGCCCCAACTAGAACACATGCCTCTATGGTACCCATGTGCTCACATACATTCACCAAGTCTCTAAAGTAATGGAATGAGGGCACATGTACTAGTCTCTAAAGTCTTACACTCCATAGGTAATCTTAGTCTACCATAGGTAGAGTGTCTACCTCTTCAACCAACCATGCTAGGACTCTCTCCTAATTAGTCATCTTGCATGGCCTATGTTACTATGTTAGTCACTCTCTCACCTATGAAGGCCCTCCCTCCTTTATAGTGCTAACTCCTTTGTGTGTCTACACAAGAAAATGAACATGTAAATGGATTAGTATACTAACTAAAAAATGAGTAAGAACAAGTAAAAAATAACATTTTTTAATCCATCTAGCTTATTTTCCCTTCTCTCTTCCAATTTTAGTCCCTTTTGGGACTTCCCAAGCTACTCTAGGCTCCTCAAATCCTATTCTATGGCTTCCCTACCCCAGGCCACAATTTTCTAGGAAAAGTTATGTCTTAGGTAGGCTAGGTCATAGCCTGCATTGGGATGCCCTAAACAGCCCTAGGTTCTTGCCTTATAGGCCACTATTTGAGCTCCTATGGGTCTCATTATCTTCAGCTAACCAAGGCCAACATTTTTACTACTTATTTCATTTGATTCATTTTTTGAATCATTTAAAATGACTCAAAATGCGTTGAGGGCCTTCCAAACCCCAAGAAAATGAATAAATTTGCAAAAATTTGTTCATAGATCTTACCCAGACCATCTTATGCATCTCTGATGTTCTCCTGTGTCCTCATTTGCTTTACTTGGGATTTGGTTATTTGTAATATCTCCTTTACCTCTCTCAAATTGAAAGCAAGAGTGAAAATAACCTTTTTTCTCTTGTTTTTTCTCTTTTATCCTCTTTTTTCACTATTTATGGACCCTTTTTGGGTTTTTCCCCTATTTTTGCATTTTAGACTATAAGACCTTTGTATTATAGGTGTTGGCACATTCTGAGCATATTAGTAACCTTCATTTTTTAATCTGAGGCTTCTTGGGTCCCACTCTAGCCTTGTTTTGATCTTCAATACCCCTTTTAGGTCCTTGTTGACCTCTCAAGCTCGTGCCCCATCTTGTGAACACCTAGGTGATGTAGAGCACAAAACAAACACTCTCACTCTTGCACTTCAAAATAATGGTTTAGCACTTCTTTCTAAAGGTTCACTTATTCATTATTCATACAAGAAACTAATGTTTCCTTGATGAATTTTCTAGTTTCAATGGTCTTCATCATGCTTAAATGGGCTCATTAACCCTCTCTACCCTTTCATCAACTTTGTCAACACTTCCAAGTCTCACTTTCTTCCTATACATAACTATGCATACACATCACATTAGTCTTTGTAGACCTTTTATAGGCATTAATGCATAGTAAAAAATAGGTATAGTCATTTATGAGTTTCTAAGACCAATCTTTTTTACCCTTGTCAAAATATACCTATGTATAAACTTTGAAGGCCTAACTCTTCTCTTAAGTTCTCTTTCCTTCTTTAGACCTACTCCATTAGGTCTCTTCTAGGCCTAATACACCCTAAACCTATAGAATACATAACTATAACTCCATACACACTCTACAACCATAAAAATTAATTAGATCACCCTTAAAATATATAGATTAAATTTTTTTGGGATTTTTGTATGGTTTGAACTCTTTCTATACAATAATCCCTAGTTTAGGGTTTTTATGACCCTTTCTTAGCTAAAAGTGAACAAAATTTACTTATGGACATTTTAAAGTGTTTAAATAACTTTTAAAAGGTTATATATAATTTTCTTGACCTTATAAACATCTCCAAACCATCATATGCACACTTTACATCTAGTGTTAAATGTTTCAAGGCAAATTTGCACTTGACTATGCAGGAAATCACACCCAAGAAACAGACAGTACTCTATTTTGCTTACAATAAAAACCCTCTACACAAGTAAAAAATATAAATAGATTCTAAAAAATTTAATGACTTACCTCAATATGTCTTGGTTATGTAAAATTTATTCAAATTTCATTCCTTACCTTGATACAAACACATAGTCTCAATACTTTAAGCCTATTACAGGAAAACATGGTTTGTAATAGTTTCCAAACACCAGATAGTTTTTTGATTATTCATTCAACCTTGAAATCTTAAAAAATTATAAAAATAACTATAAAAATATTTATAATACAATACAATTTGATGCAATGACTATTCTTTCATAAGAATAAGCACATTGTCAGTTGCACAATGAATGATCATCCAAATAGCGGTTTGATCAGAATCTATGCATGAATACCAAATGCTTGAATACTAATAATTAAAATAATAATATCAAACACATTCAATCATCTTCCTAAAATATGTGTAATAGTTTTAAAATATCATTTATTATGCATGATATAGTCTGCGACACAAATATACATCTCATGAATAGGGTCTATTTCTACAAATTCTTGAATAAGATCTCTTTTTCTCATTCATTAGAGAAAATATCCACATAAAAAACATTCCTCAGGCTTCATGTATACTTATAAATAATTCCATTATCATTATTTCATAAAAAAAACACATGCAATAGCAACTAAAGCCATGACCTCAAATAGGGTCTATGTTAATTCCTTCATTCAACAAAGATTACCAAAAATCCTTCATATAAAATTATTTAATATATTATTTTTTTCTCCCTTTTTCCTTAAAATTTAATTTAAGGATAAAAAACCAAAAACTAACTCCAAAAACTCCTTAAAATATGCATAATTATTTCTTGGGATCTTTCCCACATAGAGAGTTTTTTCGTTACATTACATTGTATTTTCTTGATTTTCACATAATACTAAATATATATAACCATGCCAATGGATTAAAGAACAAATTTATGGATCTATTGCAATTATAAAAACCCTTAGACACATTTTATACATCTTTCCAAGTTTACATATGCATAAAAGTCCTTGGACAAAGCTTGATAACATTCAAATATTCAAATAATGCTTTTGGCAAGAAAACCAATAATTTAAATTTTATGCATCTTTAAACTATGTAAACTCCACATATGGGATTATTATGACATATAAAAAACTATAAGACACCTAATATACCAAATTAATGTAAAATTTAAACAACCTTTCAATCTTTTAGGATGCCCTTGCATCATACTACCAAGCTGAAAAGAAATGTTGCCATAGGTGTTTGGTGATACACTTGGTCTATGTTTCTATTTGACTAAAATAGACCTCCTTATAAAAGGTATACAATTATACTTTCCTCTCATAGAGGTGAAAATTTTCTTGGGCCCAACATTTAATCCTTATTTATTTCAATTCACTTAATGGTATACCTACACACAAAACAAAATTGTTAAAGAAAACATATTTGTTGCTATCTTGTGCCTACCTTGAAGGTGTCTACAACTTCTCTAGTTTTGTAAACTAATTCACCCTCTCCTTATCTCCATCATCAATCATTGATTCAAGTATTTAATCTTCTTCTTTCCTCCATGCTTATTTTTTTGTCCCATTTACCTCACATACAACATGTTATTGTTCCTTGCATGCCACATGCTTGTAAAAACTCTTGATTTGTTGTTGTACACCTACATTATAGATACTTTATATATCCTACATATGTAATGGATGTATGATCATTTTCCACATCTCATCTCCTTAATTTTTCAATATTATATGGTCATATTCTAAGTCACCTAATTTTTATTTATGAGCATGTTACATATTGCCCAACTCTTTGACATTTTCTTCTTTTTCAAGATTCTCTTTCCAACACTTGAGTTTTTAAACCTTTTCTTTTTTGGTTTCTTACTTCTTACTGAATTTAGATCACAAATAAACCCATTAAAAATAAAATTTGGAGCATTCATGGCTTTCTCTTGGGATGAATCCTTAGAAAATTCAATCTCCAACCTCTTATGTTTCTTGATGTCATTCCCAAACCACTGCTCATCCATTTTAGCTACAATCTCTATCACTATTCTACTATCATCTTTCTCAAAGGCTTAACTTCCCTTTTTTCTTTGGTTATCTTCTTCATTAAGAACTCCCATTGGTGTTATGTATTCTTCTCTTTGACGACTATTTGTTGTCACCTTGCATTCTTGCTCATCCTCTATCATGTCCACATTTTGTGAGTAACAAATTTTTACACTAACCAACTTAAGACAACTTACCTCTATTTCTCTCGTAGGTGTTTTGACCAAACATAAATTTAAATTACTTTCCTCTAATACTTCCTCATTTCCATCATCATTATCCTCTCATCTCTTCTTCCTTCTTCACCCTTCAATGGGACAAGTATGTGTATCTCTCCATGTTACTTGATGGTATATGTGTTGGCTTGTCCATCATGAATTACATGCCTATCAAACTACCATGGTCTCCTTAACATAAAATGACAAAAATCTATAGGTATAACATCACATAAGACTTCATCTCTATATTCTCCTATCTTAAATTCAACCCAAATTTGTTTACTTACCAAGATTTTATGTCCCTTCTAAACCCATGCAACCTTGTATGGTTATGTATGTGGCATCCTCTTCAGGCCCAAATTCTACACCATCTCTAAAGATAAAATATTATTAGTGTTTCCTTCATCAATTACCAAATTAAAAACCTTACCTCTTACTTTGCACCTAATTTTGAATAAGCTTCTCCTTTGGGTTGGCTCTTTGACATGATTTATCTGATGCAATGAGATTATTCTCATGATTAAGGACTCATTTATTTATTATTTTCTTTCCTCATTCACTTTTCTTATACTCTATTACTACATACTTCTACCAACATTCAATGGACACTCTGTTGATCTATGTCCCTCTTTATGATAATGCCAACATTGTCCCTAAAATATTTATCTTGGTCCACTCCTCATGGGACATTAATCTCTTATAAATATACCTTCTACAAATTATCTAATCTTATATGCATGGTGTTATATTCCCATGCCTTTTTTTAATACTATTGCATGCACTTTTGGTCTCTCTTGAACCACCTCTTCATTTCTTCTCTCATATGTTCTTGGTTGTAGTGGTGTTACTTGACCTTAATACATGTTATATCCTTATTCTCTCTCTATTACTACTATTTTTTCTCTCTCTTTGAGAGTATCCTCAATACCTCAATCCTTATGACCAATGGGGCAATAAATTATGTTACTTGGTCTATCATTTTCTTAACCAAATCTTCATCCTTGCTAATTATGTCCATGGAACACTACTCTTGGTTCCCTATCCTACACTTCACTTCAAAACACATGATGTTAATCATTTCATAACCTATAATAATATTTAACTTGCTTTGATACCAAAATGATGCATAAGTTACAACAAACAATGTCACTATATGCCTTAACTCAATATGAACTTCAAAACAATGGTTTAGAAATTCTTTCTAATGGTTCCTTTATTCATTATTCATGTAAGAAATTGAGGTTTCCTTGATGAATTTTCTAGTTTCAATGTTATTCATCATGCTTATATAGGCTCATTAACCCTCTCTGCCCTTTCATCAACTCTATCAACACTTCCAAGTTTCACTTTGTTCCTTTACATAACTCTGCATACACTTCACATTAGTCCTTATTGCCCTTTTATAAGAATTAATGCATAATATAAAAAAGGTACACTAATTTATGAGTTTAAAAAACCAAATTATTTTTCCACTTTTCAAAATATACCTATGTATAAATTTTGAAGGCCTAAATCTTCTCCTAAGTTCTCTTTCCTTATTTAGACCTACCCCATTAGGTCTCTTCTAGGCCTAATACACCCTAGACCTCTAGAGTCCATACCTATAATTCCATACACACTCTAAAACCATGAAAATTAGTTATAGCACCCTTAAAATAGTTAGACTAAAAATTTTGGGGATTTTTGTATGGTTCAAACTCTTACTATATAACAAACCCTAGTTTAGGGTTTTTATGACCCTATCATAGTCGAGAGTGAACATAATTCACTTGTAGACATTTTAGAGTGTTTCAAGAACCTATAAAAGGTTATATAAAACTTTATTAACCTTATACATGTCTCCAAAACATTATATTCACACTTTACATCTAGTGTTAAATGTTTAAAGGAAAATTTGCACTTGATTATGTAGGAAATCACACCTAATTGTGTTGCCCATTCGGTCCTAGCTGTATACTTAGTGATTCATGTATGTCTTTACATCTTGAGTTGCTTAGTTTATTTTTTCTTCTTCTTAATCCATAGAGATTTCCTCTGAATATATAGGGTCAACTTTTTGAAGTTTAAACTAGATTTTGTAGTGTGGGTGTATCATAAAGATCTAGGCTTTGGTGTACTAGTTTTCAACTTGGGTCTTTGAGTTACCTTACTCTCTTCCAATTTATATGATTTAAACTTTACCAAAGGTTGAGTAATTTCATGAACCAAATCTTCTAAATTGTGCATGGTTTCAAACCACCCTCCCTTATAGTCTCATTAGTAGCTTGGTTGTTTGTTGAAAGTGAGCCAAAACATACTTTTATTAGTTATCAAACATTGGTCCAAAGTTAGTAAAACACATAGAGCAGCTCTTTTTAGACATGACTCATATGTTCACTCATAGTGGGGCCTTCTATAGTCTTAGTTATGAGGATGAGAAATTTTATGATGGTCAAGATAATCTTATTGTTTTTTATGATATCCCCATAATAGTAGGATTTGAATATGGTTACAGTGAATATCAACCCAAAGAAGATCAAAATGAAGCCCTTCTTAGATTGATAGAATTAGGTGCTAGACTACCTTCTAACTTTCCTATAGAATAATTACATACCTTAGTTAGAGAAGGAGAACAATGACTGTAAGAACAAGATTTTGAAAAAATATACATACCTTATTCTTCTACCAAAGGAAAGGAAATACAAATAGATTTAAAACCCACAAATCTGGATCTTCTAGCTAAGATCAAAATGATAAGTCAAAGATATGCAAATCAACTTGTTTTAGACTTAACCGAATCCTTAGTTACCACTTCAATTCATAATAATGCTTCCAAAGAACATGAAGATATGGTGGATAGTATGCAACAAATATTGGAGCTACTCCATACTCCCTTTTTTTGGGTACTAAAGCTATCATCCTGATCAAGATTGAGATCCCATCATTAAGAATATCATTGGAGCACATTAAATATGATGAAGACTATAGAGCCTGATGATTGCAAGAACTAGAACTTCTTGATGGTAAACATTTGGCTACCCTAGAAAATTTTTAGGCTTATCATAATAGATTATGAAGGAGCTACAACAAATTCATTCTCCCTAAAGAATTTGAGATTGGTGACCTAGTTTTGAAAGAGAACCAGAAGAACACGAATGTTGAACCCAAAAAGAAAGGCAAATTTTAGTTTAATTGGTTAGGATCATACATTGTCATGGAAAACTATGGATCAAAAGCATATCAATTGGCTAAACCTAATGGTGAATAAATTTTAGAGGCCATGAACATCATACACCTTAAGAGGTTCTATGAATGAATAACTTTGAACCATTGTCTATAAGACCCCTGACTTGGGGGAAAATTATGTTGTCATAATTTTATCCCACCCTTTTATCTTAATTTGACCACATTTTATACTACCTTGGTCCACTTTTTGTGAATCCTGATAGTAAAGGCTTTAAACTCTTGGCACTCTAAACACATTCTTCATCCCATTCTAAATTGCTCTCTTTAAGAGGCATATTCTTTGTCTTGTCTAGGACATGTTATAATCTTGAACATTTTTTAATCCCTTGACCAATTATGATCTCGATTATGTCTTATAAGCATTATGAACATCTTCAGCAATGGTTCTATATAGTGGTCTAGGATAATCTTATGAAACTTCCAATAGGTGAATAGTCACATATTTTTAGTACAAGTATGTTTTTGCTTTCTTGTTTTATCAAGAACCTCGCTCTCACCAATTTATGAGCATGGGCTATTACAGCTGACTTAGTTGTCTTATTGGAACCTCTACTCTCATGATGTGCATCTCCTCAACTAGATGGTCCCACCTTGTGCATATTTTATCCCAAAAATACCAAAAAGATCAGAACATGATCCATAAAAGAATAAAAACTTTGTCTCACACTTCTATACATTTGTACATTCTTATTTCACCATCCCATGTTGTCACCATTTTGTAAGTTAATATTAAGTTTGAATGCTCTTGCCATTTTACAAGCATAAAAACACCAGTTTATTTAATCTTATCTCACACACTTTCCATTTTTCAAGATCATTCATTCTCATCTTATTAGCTTCTTATTTGCCAAACCATTCTCTTTTGTTTGTTGTATCTTCCATATTATTCTATAACATTAATCATGCTAGTCTGATCATCATTTTCCTTATATCCCACTTCTTGGGAGAACTAAATTTGGCCTGAAGTTCATGTTGGAACATGCATCCATGGAGCTATGTAGGCAACATCCACTTGTCTTATACATCTGGATTCAACTCAACCAACCCCTTCCTTTTCTTCTCTTCCCCCATTTCTTCTATCATTGTTCCTCTTTAATTACGTAATAATTGTTGTGTCTTTGTTATTTGTTATTATGTGATGGAAAGTAATGCCTCTACCACACATGCATGAACCTTTGTCTTTAAATCGTACTAGCTTGGTTTTTATTTGTTTGTGTTTATTTGTGTTTTTTTGGTGTTTTGTTGTGCTTTTGCACCTCTCCTTTTATTTCTTCTCATTTTCTCCTTTTATTGCTTCTTGTCTCCATTCTTAGTCTTGTGTTTTCTTGTTTGATTTTGCTTTTCTCCTTTTTATTTCAAAACATCTTGATGATTTACATAGATCTCTATTATTTATATCTTGATCCTATGTTACTACATTTTTCTTGAACCATTTTATTTATTTGATTGTTGTTGGTGTCTTGTTTTTTCTATTTGACTTTGCTTTTCTCTTTTGTGTTCAAGAATGCCTTGATGGTTCACATGAATCTTGATTATTTATATCTTGGTCTCATGTTGTTAAGATGCTCTTGCCTTTGGTTTTTAAACATTTTGGTTCCAACTTAAGTCTTGATAGATCATATCTTGATTTCAAGTTAGGTTCATTTATGTTTATCTTTTTCTTTGTTTTTTATTTTTTGTTTAAATGTAAATCATTGTAACTCTAGTTTTGGTCATTGTTTTACCATTATCCTTAGTTATATATATATATATATATATATATATATATATTCACATTTGAACTGGCTCAGTACAATTGGAATCTTATGTCATTCTAAGTTATTCATACTTATGTTGCCTAATTTCTTTTGCTATAACAAGCACTTTATGCTCAGGTCTCAATGTCTTCAAGTTAACATTAGCTCTGATGAATGATTCTCAAGAACACTTTACAAAACCTAGGCTCATGATGTGGAATTTGGCATCTAGGTAGCATGCATTTTAGTACTCAATTTTATACTTAGATGTGTATCTCTTTGCATACATTATGAGTCTAATCAATTCTTGGTCATTTTTAATCATTCCTCATTTTATTCTCTCCCTCACTTGGGTGAACTACATTAGCCTAAATTTTATGTTGGAATATGATTCCATGGAACTATGTAGGCAATGCTCAATTTCTATTGAGGTCAAATCCACTATCTCCATTCTTATTTTCATTTCTCTCATCACTTTATGCATTCTCATATGCTTATTTTTATATGGCTTTCTAAGCTATTGCACCATTACATGTCCATTTGCATTTGCTCACTTTAACCTATCTTTTGGGTTATATCCTTGAGATATTTTGCTTGCCATTTGCCCATGCTGGGGAATAACATCTAAACAACATCTGAATTAAATCAGCTCCATAGGGGAAAAATCATTATTTATTATTTATTAATGATCAAAATTTGCCTTAAAAGGGCACAACTATTTTATCATGATCAAATCTACTCTACTGGGGCACTTCTTATTATCTTCTCTTTAGAGACCCTTTTCTAGCAGTGTATCCCTTATTGAAGTAGAATGTTCTCCCTTTTCCTCTAATTCCAAGCTCTCCACATTAAAGCCCATGATGGTAGTATTTTAGTGTAGCTTGTACTATCAAATTAGGTATGTTTACAGTGTGTCTCTTAAATTTATGGATTGTATCTTTCCCATTCCCCCTATCTCTGGGGCCTATTATACCTCTCATTATATTTTGATCATTGATGGTAATCACATGTGCAAGAATTATCAAATCTAGATGTGATCTATTCCATGGGTTAATCTCTCACTTTCTCTCTCTTATAGAGATTCCATCTTTCTCTTTCATCCTAATATGTCCTCTTGAGGGGGAATCATCATGGGTCTATTCCAATTTCTTCTTGAAAAATATTTTATTTGAAAAGATGTTGCTTCACTTGAATGTCTTGCTATGCCTTCTCAAATAGGGGTAAAATATAGACATCTAATTCCTAACACTATTTGTGTTGAAATTATCAATCTTACACAAATTGCACTCAAATGCACATTTTAGGTCAAAATCCATAAAACGTCCTAAATGGTTTAAACTTGTCATTTACAAGTGCCAATTTAGATCAAAGTATCCCTAAATAGGCTAATGTATTTTATGGGCTAGCTAATTTTGATCAGATCATTTTGAGTCAAAATGACAATTTCACCACTTAGTGCTCTAGATCACTCTTTTCTACTAATTCATTGATACACATCATGTACATTTTTTATTTGTTGTTAGAAAAATCCTTAATGGGAATACGGTTCCAATGCATCTAGCATCACCTTCTAATTCTTCTTGAGTCAAATTACAACCCAGTAATATGACTTTCTGACCATTTTGATTAGTTGAGGACTAATTTTCAAATAATTGCACAAATGTTGATTAACCTTGTTTAAGGTTAATTAATCCAAATCAAGAGCGTAAATGGATTTTACATGAGAGTTGTTGAATATTTCTTTTTGAAAATTGATTCTTACTATCTGCATCACCTAGTGACATCATCTATGGGGTGGCATCCATCAAGCCATAAGTGCATAAAATATCAAGATTATGGGTCACCCATACCTAGTTAATGTCTCCCATGCCTCTTTAATTCCCCTTCTTTCAAGGTCATCTTGAGGATAAGTATGGATTTAATTCCAAATATTGGGATTATCCTCAACCACATTCTCAATCTTGAGATAGACAGTTGAGGTTGATACTGACCAATCTCAAAAATATATAAATAGAGAGGCCATGGACATCATTTCTAAGCTATTTTGGTGCAAGGTTATTATGCTTAAATATTTCCAAAGTTTGAACATTACAAAGTTATAATTCTAAATTATTTCTACAAAGCTTCATTGAAAGGCTAGTTTAGTGATTCCACATCAAGAGCCTAGGTTTTATAGAGTGTTATTGAGGTATTAGATGATATTACCACCATTATTGATAAGGACAAAGATGCTTGATCAAGGGAGAACATGTTTTTGAGCCACATAGGTATGGTGAATCCATTTGGGAAGGTAATATGGTTATTGCTTTCTTTCATTTGTTTCTTGTTATCCTTTGTAATTCCCATAGGAATATATAGGCTTGGTTAGTTAGTTATTTATGCATGTTTCATGGTTTATGGACTAATTCTTGACTAACTTGCTTTGTAATCCTCTCTACATAAAAAAAGGCAACAAGGCATAGATACAAGTGTGACAATTTTAAAAACTTCTACATCTCCATCAATTCAAATTATGGTGAGGTCTTCTCTTATTCCTCAAGTTCTAAGTAATTATCTACCTACAAGATCCTAAGATAAAGTAGGTATGGATTATTTAAAAAATTTACATTATTAAATAAAACTAAAACATCCATTTCTCTTTGGGATGTTCTTCATATGCTTGGTCAACAAGAACTCCTATAAAAGTAGTTATTTGCTATCCCTACTAGTGTCTCACGCTCAAATCAAAATCATATCCATGTTTATATTGTAAATTATCCTAGTACCATTATTAAACCATCCACTATGGCTGATAAACCTCCACCATTTTACCTCACCCTCATTATAGGTAACAAGTTAGTACACAATTGCATAGTCGATAGTGGAGCTTCTACTTTTATCATGCCCAAAGTTGTAGCTAACAAGCCAAGATTGAAATATAAGCCACATAGTAAAGGGGTCCTTAGATTAGATGGTAAACCTACCAAGATAGTAGGATTGACAAAAATATTTAAGGTTTTATTGAATGATTTTCCTAGTTTTTGTATCTTACAAGACATAGTTGTGGTTGATCTCCCAGCCCACTTTGAAATCTACTTATTAAGGGACTTCACATCCAAGATAGGTGTCTATCTCTTAGCTGAATAGTCCTTCTTAGACTTTATAAAAATGTATGGGGATAAGGTAATAATTAAGACACAACCCCTTGCAAGGTTTCATATTGAGCCTTACATTGAGACAAGTTCCAATCTGAATTATGTGGCCCATCAAGAAAAGGACTATATTGTATATGATGACACTTATTCCAAGACTAAAGTTATTTTATATTTATTTCTTGATAAATATATAACTAATACTTATGATCATGGTCCCTATTATTTTGTGAAGGAAACTGATTTAAGAGTGTATTGTAAGGTGAATAAATATTACCAACACCACTACTTTCCAAGGGAGAGGGTGAAGATGATGAACGATGGAAGATGTTTTTTGATGGTTCAATAATTAAGGTTAGTGTAGGGGCTGGTGTTATGTTGGCCTTCTCATTTAAACAATAGTATTATTCTTCATATATATTTCATTTTAGTTGTACTTATAATGTGACTAAATATGAAGGTTTAATTCATGGCTTTAAATGGGAAAGGAGAAAAGGAATCAAGGACTTGCAAGTATATGGAGATAATGATTTGGTTGTGATTTAGGTAAAGAATGTGGTTACTACCAAGAACCCTTTTATTAAGTCATATAATCATAGTTTATAATATTTTCTTGAATACTTTAACTCATTCAATATACAATCAGTTCTAAGGGAACATAATAGTCATGCTAATAAACTAGATGCCATAAGATCTCGATGTGATAATCCAACTACCATAAAAGAGGAGGGGAAAAATATCATATTAATATCATTATAAAACCTTATATACCTAATAATGAAGTGTATTGTAAAGTGTTTGATAGTAACAAACACATTGCATGCTTATCATAAAATGAGGCTAAGTCTTTTTTCAAGAAATCAAAGGAGGATCGAAGAACAATTGGGTGATCAGATTGTGAAACTAAGAACCAATAAGATACCTAAGTGTTTGGTGACCTTATACATTATATTAAATGAAAATGATCAAAAAAAGAAGGACAAATTGATTATGTATATAAAATAAGAGAATTATTAAAGAGTCTTGATCTTTAAGGATAAACTCCTAAAACTAGGCAACACATGTTATACATTAGAGAAGCAAACATTCATTGAGATGTGTAGAGAGTTTCATGATTTTATCCTAGCCTATAAAACCACACCATTGAGTTTGAAATTGGATTTAAACAAGTTATATATAAGTAGAGACCCATCAACCCCAAGTTTGAGTAACTCATGAGGTTAGAACTTACCAAACTCCTTGAATCTGAGATAATACTTCCCATCAAGCATTAAACATGGGTAGCTAACCTTGTGAATGTTATAAATAATAATGGGGAGATAAGGATTTATGTATAATTTAGATATCTTAATAGAGTATCACTCAAAGATCATTATCCTCTACCCTTAATGGAGCAAATTTTATAAATGGTTTCAGATTCTCAACATTTTTCTCTTCTAGATGGATATTCAGGGTATAATCAAATTTTAGTCAGTGAGGATGATCAGTTTAAGAGAGCCTTCGCTATTAAATGGGAGGATTTTTATTATAGGAAGATGCCCTTTGTTCTATCCAATGTTGGTACCACATTTTAAAAAGAGCAATGGACATGGCATTTAAAGGTTTGATCAATGAGATTCCATTGGTTTATCTAGATGATATAATAGTGTTTTCTAAAGATGATAATGAACACATGAAAAAATTGAGGTAAGTACTTTAAAGATGTAGGTAGTATATAGTATATCTTAATCCAAAAAAGTGCATATTTGTTGTTCATGAAGGTAAGCTCTTAGGACACATTGTTTTCAAGGATGGTTTGACTATTGATCCTAAGAGGATAGAAGCTATTTTAAGCTTATCTTTACCCTTGAATAAGAAAGGTATTCAAAGTTTCTTAGGAAAGATAAAATTTTTAAGTAGTTTTATACCTATTTTTGCATCTTTGGTAAAACCTATCAAAGTTATGCTCAAGAAGAACCAAGTCTTTTCTTGGACCAAAGAGGGTAAGATCAATTTTAAGTCATAAAGAAAGAAATTGTGAATCTTTATTTTACTAAAGACTTTATGTTGTATTCATTTTCTAGCCTTGATACTATCTCAACCATGCTAATGCAAAATAATGATGAGGGTGTGGAGCAACCAATTGCATTCTTTAGTCAAGGTTTAGAAGATTATGAAGTCAAGTACACCTTTTTGGAGAAATAGCTCCTTGTTATTGTAAGGGCAATAAATAATTTTAGACATATGAAGATTCATGTTATGGTCTCTCATCTTGGTACCAAAGAGTTTCTCTTGAGCAAAGATCTTAGTGAAAAGAGGGCAAGGTGGATCACTAAAGTAATGTAATATGATGTTGATATCAAGGTGATAAAATTGATAAGGGGTAAATGAATTTATGAACATCTAGCTTCAGAACTTCATGAGTCCAAGTAAGAGGCTATAATCAATCATGATTGTTCCCAATCAATTCATTGCCTCTATAAAGTTGGACATAGGATGTGATCACATTTATTCAAAATGGTGAGTATCCTAATAATATGAGTAGATCATAAAAGAGATATTTTAGATTTTAATTTATTCCCTTTTATCTTGTGGATGGTGTGATTTTTAGTAGGGACATCAATGGTTTACTATTGAGATACATTGATAATGATCAATTGGAGTGTTGCTTGAGAAGTTTCATGATGGGATAGTAGGAGGTCATTTCTTTCTAAGAACCAAAACTGTCAAGATCATAAGGGTAGGCTATTATTGGCCTAACCTTTTCAAGGCTTGCCATGATTTATTGAGAAAGTGGGGACAATGTGATTTCTCTATATGAAAATATAATCTTGTATCTCTTCCTTTGAATCCTATCCAAGTTGATTAACCTTTCATGCAATGGGGTATTGATTTCATTAGAATGATAAATCCCTCATCAAGTGCTAGTCATAAATGGATACTCATAGTAATTGAATATTTTACAAGATGGATCGAGGTAGTAACACTGAAGGAAGCTAATGAGAATGCTATCTTGGAGTTTTATGAGATAATTATAACAAGGTCTATCAGTCCTACTATTATTTCAGATAGTGATCTTGCTTGTATGGGTACTAAGACAACTGGTTGGGAAAATAGTAATGACATATTCTTGATAACTTCATCTAATTATTACCCTTAAGGGAATGGGTTGGATGAATATACTAACAAGAATCTTATTAGAATCATCAAGAGAACCTTAGAGCATAACCAAAGAGCTTGGCACACCAAATTGAAGACAACCTTATGAGCTGATAGGATAACTCCCAAGAGGTTAATTGGGAATTCCCTTTTTGAGATTATCTATGGAAGGGAAGCTAGGTTTTCTATCACTCAAGATCTAAATATAAATCTCATCAACTAGAGTTATTTGAGAGTACTCCAATGGAGGTGAGATTGACAAAATTAATGGAGTTGCAAGAGACTAAAGATAAAGGTCATCAAGCTATGGAGCATCACCAAGTACTAATGAAGAGGTGTTTTGATAAGAATTAAAATCCAAGATAATTTTAAGAAAGTGATATTGTAATTAAATGGGATGAAGAAAGATCAAAACTAGGGAGACATACCAAATTTTATACACTATGGAATAGACCATTTGTCATCATCAAGTGCAAACAGAGACTATTTTCAATTAACAAGGATGAAAGGAGAAGAGATGCCTATACTTATGAATGGGATACATTTGAAACCATACTATTGAGAGCTAAAGGTCAATTTTGTAAATATAAGATTAGGTATGTGTTTCCTTTCTTGTTGTGTTATATTCAATAAGTGCTCTAAAGCATATGTGTGTTTCTTGATTTATGTTTTGTTCTTATTATTTTCTAATATTTGGTGTGTTGTCAAATAAGTTTCTATGTCAAGCTTGTATACTTGTGACCCCATATCCTAATGGATAGGATTAGGTAATTGGTCATGGCATAACAAACATTCCACCCTTGAGAAATTGCCAAAAATGTTGACCACTTTTACCACAAGACAAAATGGGTTAACCCTCTATGGTTATAATCTTGTATAGGCGATTTTTATAATTTCACAGGGTATGTTGTTGCTCATTTGATATCATTTCATATGTCATTCTAGCTTTGGTCATAGTCTAGCTTAGTCCTTGTGTCATTAGTGTCTTAGGGGTCATTTTAGAGTCATATATGCAAGTAGAAAGTTTTCATGGTGTCAAATAAATAAGGATCATGGAGAGAGTTTTCAAAAGACTCAAGATGTTCATTTGAGCTTTCAAAGATCAAGAAGTAACTCAAGAATAAGCTTTGTGAATCCAGACCATCATCAAGACATCATGAAAAACTAGAATAGACCAGTTCACTTGGGCATTTTATAAATATAATAAAAAAGACTCATGTGACCATCAAACCAAACATGATAAATGTAATTAGTCCTAATATAATTATTTACATGTTTCATATCTTGATTAGTCTTCTATCTCAAGAACTAAGCCTTTAAAGTTTAACTTGTTGAGTCAAAGGGGTTAGGCCATCCTACACATCACACAGTAATAAATGAAACTAAAAATCTATGTGATCTAAAAGGTTATAGCTCCATGGAGTTCTTCATGTTAGGGACATGCTATAAAAATTATCTAGTCTATGAGAGCTTCCTAGCTAAATTTATAAGCCTTCAAAATTGGACCTACACCATAAGATGTTTGTGCTAACATCAAGTGTGAGCTCCATAAAATATATATTTAGGTTCAAATGATTAATGAAAAGAATGCAAAAATCATGAAAAATATGTAGGTCAGCTCACTTAAACACTTTGTAAAGACACTTAGAAATCTCCCAAAACTAGTAGATCAAGTGGGCACAATCCTTTTAGTATCAAGAACATCTCATGAAAATTTGGTGCCTCTAAGACCTTTTCAATTACATTTCCAAGAATTCAAATTTGGTAAAAAATGGGAGATGTTTATGCAGATGTCAACTTTAAGCTATGGCAAAAACCATTAAGATCTTAAATTTGATGGTCACATGGATGTCAATGAAAATCATGAAGACATAAAATGATGGTCGCATAGACATCAAATTTACACTATGGTAAATAGCCATTTATTTTCAAATCTAGGAAAATTTGATGGTCCATGTTTCGTCATAAATCTTGATCTAATGGTGTGAGATGAGTCAAAATGTCAAGGAGCTTGAGAGGCTACCACACGGCACAAGCATAGAAGCTGACAGACTAACAATAAGATCTTGAGATCAACACATGATTGATTAGTGGCATAAACATGTTCTTCATGGTAGGAAATCAATGAATTGTGTTTGTTCATACCAAGGAGATCAATGACATATAAAAGGTCATGATATGATAGCAGGGATATATAAGGACAATAGGAATAAAGATACATAGGAGCATTTTGATTGGTTTTAGTTAGTTTTCAATGGACAAGGTCGAACCAAAGGAACAATTTTTAACCAAGGTAAACAATATATTATAGGGTCATCCCATCAACATTGGATCTTGGTTAAACACCATTAAAAGGACATATTAATGTAATCAAGTTAAAAGACATAAAGGGACATACATTAAAACTAAATATGGACCTATAGCTTGAGGTTTTGTGTCATGCAGGGTTCATTCTATGAATGCGTTCTCCATTGTTATAAGAAAGATATGTGTACATGATGAGTTCTCAGTTTTTATGGATGCTCAAAGGCAAAAATGGGTATATTTAGACCTAATAGGAAAACCAGTAGTCTCAAATTGGTTTTCCATCTATAGTGGACTTATGAACATGGGGATGAGTTTGAATATGATTCATTTTGAACAAGATCTAGCATTTCTAAGGATGTCATGAAGGCATACACATAAACCCTAATGGTTTCATCTCCAAGACCAAATGTATGAAAAGGACCCTTCTCTCTACTTTTGCATGCCATGATGAACCCGTGAAGAGTAGTTAGCACCAGGACAAATCTCTAACAAATTAATTCAATGGTTGTAACTACATTGATTCCAAGACCCATCTCGAAATAAATTGATCCCACTATTCTAACCATCAGGGAGAATCAATGAGGGAATAATGAATTGTATAATGGACTGAAGTAACCTAAATCAATCAGGAAGCTTGAATGAGCATAAATGTAGAAGTTGTAACTATAGATCAAATGGATTTGAGATCATTGATACCTCTTTTAGCACAAATATATATATATATATATATATATATATATATATATATATATATATATATATATATATATATATATATAAAGAGCCTTTGAGATATTATTAAACATCCCTCAGGTTGGTATGACTAGACTTTGCCAAAAAATATATTTTGCACCTTTTGGAGTAATGAATAGATCATTTTGTAGTTTTTTACTAATCTTTGCTTAGTTTTTTATATTTGTTTGATATGAAAAAGTGGATATTATCTTCCTTTTGTAGGTCTAATTTTAACCTAAGTGTTAATAAACTTTTGTTGTAGGTCATCTAGTGTGTCTTAAGTTTGATGTCTCAAGTATAGAGTGGATAGTTGATTATAAGTGATTATAATCAAGCTTTACCCTTATTTCCTTCCTACTTAACTCCATAAAATTGACCTCTATATGAATTATTATTTCTTGGAAACCATTTTAGACATTGCATTAGTACTATTCATAGTCTATTAGTGTAATAATGAGTTCAATATTGAGAGTGTATCCTTAAACATTTGGTGCATCACCTCATTTAGAGTAGGTTTAATTTATGCATCCTCTAAATTTTTACCCCATAAGTTATTAGTTGGCATAAATAATATCATTTCAAGATACATTAAAGGAGCTAGCCCTTAAATTTAGAGGGTCATTTCCAATATAAGTACACCCACATACCTGGAAATGTTCCCATGTTACCCAAATCTAGAATAAGCTTGAACAAATTATTATAGGGTGCAATATTTGGTTATAAAAAGTCCCATATGCATGACGATGTTTTTATTTGTCTAAATTATTCCTATAAATGTTTGCCTTTGTACATAATTCTAAGACATGGAGAACAATTTCAACATTGTATAATCTATTTCTATGAATAGACAACTTTTTTTGTGTGTATGTTAAAGCTTCCATGAATGTAGTAATGGTTTCTTGGATAGATATTTAGAAAGAGTTTTATTAACTTTATCATGATATCAGGGTCATCTCTAACTGTCATTTTTCACATTATTTATCAACTTCTTAGATAAGTTTTATGGTTTTTGTTTAGATCTAAGTTTTTAATTCATATTTAAAACACCTATATTGTGGAAGGTTTATGGTTTTGAGTGTGCTTATATATGTTGTGTTTAGATATAATTAGTCGTAATGATTTAAAATTTGAGTTAGATTTTTTGTGCTTGCTATACATTTTTTTAGAGAAATTGCTATTTTTTTTAGAAAATTATGACTATTTTATAGATCAATTTTATCCTCACATGTGTGATTGATTCAAAAAATTATTTCACTTATAGAAAGAGGTCTTAGAAAGGTTTCCATAAAGTTTTCATATTAATCATTTTGATAAGTATACAAGGAGATATGAGGCTCTAAATTTGACCATGTGAGTCTATTTTTTTGTAGATTGTTTGTTATGCGATCAAGAAAAAAAACTAGGTCTTGTATTTAAAAGGAAAAATCAATGTGAAAGATTGATATATGTCGAATAATAGTATTTTTATTTGATAAAAATTTCCTTAAAATCCTTTTTTTTATGTATCTATTAAAATTATTTTATTTTTTTCCAAGCCTTTAATATTTTATGGTGTAATTTTTTATTTTTGACCCATTTATGACAAGACAACTTTATAAAAATTATATCTTTTGATTGGTAACTCAAAATCGAGTATATTTTTTCAAAAGCGTATTTTTTATGATCGATCTATTGGTGTCATTTATTTTTTAAAAATTCACTAAAATAATAAAATTCCAAATTTGAAGGGGGGGGGGCTAAATCCAATTATATGTAGGGGGTTGCTTTTTCTTTGTGTTTGATCTCCCAATGTAATTTTTTGTACACATTTTCAATTGAGATCGACATCTTATTTGCATGATATTTGGCCCATATTACTCCTTATTATCCCATATTGTACCACTTATGTCATTATTTCACTTTGCACTATCTCAATTGCATTTTTAGCAAAGTCTGACATTGATTTGCATGTGCTTTATAGATTGTCATTTTTTGGCAGCCAATCCTCTTGAGTGTGTTTTTTGCATACATATGGTTTTTTTCACTATTTTTCATAATATTCCTTCATCCCATGACATTTTCTATTATAGTTTGGGAATTTACATTTTGAAACACTTGTCTTTTGTGTCATGTTTCCCCAAGGCCTCTTTATTAGTGCCTTGCCTTCTTTTATGGAGACACATTTTTGCTCGCTTGTTTTTGGAGTAATTCTAGTGATTGGTGATGAATTCCTTAGTAGGTTGATAGTATATCTATTTGGAGATATTCTAGTGAAGCCCAATGTCTTCCTTGTTTTTCATTTAGTATTTATTGGGATATATTTTACTTGCACTAAGTTATAAAGTACCATGGGGGTTTGTTGATTCAACAGTTTATACGTTCATACATTTATGTGCTCTATTTTGGGTATCTTTTCACTCCTTAAGTTACTTGTCTCTCCCATCACCACTTGGATATTCTTTATTTTAGAGTTTTTGTATTTATTTTTAACACCATTTTTTTGATAGTTGACAGTCTCCCACATCTTGAAGTGTAGCTATTTTGGTGAATCCTAGTGTCATATTGTCTTCTTTGATAGTCTATTTCAACATGATATGGATTTATTTTGGTTCATATAATGTCAACTTGTTTCGTGTTTTAATAGTTGATTTGGACCATTCATGCATTCCTTTTTCATTAACTCCACCCATTTCAGATTATGGGGGGTGTGTGCATACAAATGTTTTGACGTCACTCCACCTAGTCAACAATATGGTGGGGTGTACTATAGATCCTTCTTCTTAGGTGTTGAGTATACCTTACACATGAAATAATTTTTTGTACTTTAAACATCATTGATAGTCTTATTTATTAGAGTTATTCTAGTGAATCCCAATGTTAGTTATTTTTATGGTCGAGTAGTGGATTCAAACCACTTATATAGATTGATTTATTTTGTGACTTGTGAGTACTTAGATCTATATATTGATTCAAATTTACCTTTTGGGGGACATAACTCTCTCTTATTTCTTTTATAATTTTTTTTTTGGGGGGAGGAGTTTTTCCAATGGGTTTTTTCCTTTTTATCTACTTTATTATATATCCTATGTACATGGATATCCTCATTAGGCCTAGTAGCCAGGAACCATTTTGTTTTACTCTCTCTCTCTAATCATAGATTAAGGGAGGGTGTTGGAGTTGAACTATGCTTAGTTCTATTTGTGTACATTGTGTAATTTAGTCCCACATACATGAAGGTGTTAGTATTTGTCTAACTTCATCCTATAAATGTGTTGTTATACCTAAGGCTAAGACATGGAGAATAATTTTGGCATTATATAATCTATTTATGTGAATAGATAATTTATTATTTGTGTGTATGTTGAAGCTTCCATGGCTATAGTACTAGTGTTTTGGAGAGATATTTTTTGAAGAGTCTTCTTAAGTCTACCATGTCTATGTTGATGGATGGCATATTCAGTTACTCCTACATAAACATATATGTCACACTTATACTTGAGTGTGATACAAGCATACATAGATACATGATACATTTTTATTTTAGATGTTGGGATTCCCTTCTACTCATGTAATATGGACATTGGGGGCATTTGATTATTTGATATTGATACACATAGGTTATATAATTTGATGATCAATCTACATTATCATGTTTGATCTTAAATTTATACTTACACATGCCTTTATCCATGATTATATATTACACATGGTACTTGATATGTTATACACTTGACAATGTTTCCTAATACATTTGATCCATAGGCTATTATGGCATTTTTATGTTGGTTTCTTACGATTTATTTTATGCACTTCCTTGAGTGTCTTGCCTTGCTATTGTATTAATTTTTTGAGTATTTAAATATGTTCCTTTACTTACAACCCTTGTGCCTATTGTATACACCCTAAATTGGTCAAGAAACCACATATCATATCTTTTCATAGTCCTTTCATAGGAAAATCTGACTTGAGAATATGATTTTTCACATTTGACCATGTCCTTCATTTTAGTCATCTCAGCCTTGTTACATGCTCTAGAGACATTCTTTCCTATTCCTAATCATCCAAAGCCATTCAAATAGTCATTACACCTTAGCCAAGTCAAGTTTTTTTTATCTTTTTTCCATCCCCCTAGGTCCCAAGACTATAGGATAAAGAGAACTAGGGTTAGAAAATAGTGCTAGTGCCACTAGTGTCCATTTCCAGTGCTCTTGTCCAAATCCATTTTCACCTCCAATATTTAGTTTATTTTGATAGTTGAGTCTTACTCCTTTACTTAGATTCATCCTTAAGTTTTCCCATGTCAACCAAATGCAAATAAATCTCCCAAATTTAAAATAATGAGTCTCTTATATAAATAACTTCACAAGGCATTTGATATTTATCAATTACTACTTTGGCACATTAGACTTAATAAAAATTAGTCAATAGTATATCTCAACATTCTACATCACATATAGACTTGCATACTTGATCAAGGAAGGGCCTAGGTGAAAGTCATTCTTGCATCTATAATGCACATTGATTATGCACATTCCCTAAGGGATAACTATATTTAATCTGAGACCCTAGCTTGAGGATTAATGTAGGTAATGATCAATAAATATGGGTTCTAGATCATGTGATCATTCTTCCCCTAACCCAAATTTTCCCCTTTTTTCTTTTGATGCATTTTTTGTTTCTATGTGTGTAGATAAATACAAGGTTTAGAGATTGAAATGGACCTACAGTGAGCTCTGTTGACTTTCAACCTTCAAAATTTGGTACAAAGGCTCACACTAACCTAGAAAACAAAACCTAGAAATCTTAATTACTCAAGATAATAGTGGTAGAGGTGGACAATAGTGCTGGTGTCATTCCTGTCTAATTTTGGTACTCTTATTTAATTAGAAAACAAAGTCTAGATCTAGAATCTAGATAGTGTCCCAGTCTTGCATCTCAATTTCCAACCCCCTAAATTACCCATTTCAATCCATTTTAAGATAAGTTTATTTCTTCTCCTAATGTAATTTATTTGATAAAAATATATATTTTATATTATTAAACTAGATTTCTCCCTTACTCTAGACCCCTTATTATTTAGGAACTAAACACTAGTTTTCCCAAAAACAATAAAATATTTGGTGAACCTGACTTACTTTGAACAATCCTAAAACCCTAGGTACCTTTAGGGTTTTTCTTTCATATTTTGTGCAAAAATTTAATTTCAAGTTTTTCATTTTTTGTATAATTTTTATGCATTTATTATATTCAAAACTATTTTTAAAATTAAAAATTATTGCATAATTTTCAAAAATTATAAAACCCTAGCTAAAAACCCTAGATTTCCAAACTACGTCCTCAAACCCCAAGCCTTCATTCCTTGCAAATTTTAGAAAAATATTTTGAAATTTTTGCAAATTGTTTACTTTGTCAAAAATAATTTCAAAATTTTAATATTAGTAGTTTTCTTATGCAAAAATTTAATTTCAAATCTCCAAGTTTTGTATTAATTTTTATGTATTTATTCTATTCAAAAATATTTTTAGAAGTTAAAATTATTGCACAATTTTTTAAAATTCTAAAACCCTAGATTTCTAAACTAGTTCCTCAAACTCCAAGTTTTCCTCCCTTACAATTTTTAGAAAAATAATTTAGAATTTTTGCAAATTATTTAAATTGCCAAAAATATCTTCAAAACCTCTATGTTCATAGTTATTTTTGCATTTATTTGCTCAATACTACTTTTAAATATTTTCTTTGGTGAAATAAATAAAATGGACACTAAGGCACTTTTTCCCTCTCATCCCATAGATTATGATAATGAATGGATAAACTTGCAAAATTGCACATTAGATAAAAATGTGGAAAATTATTTCATTTACAATGAAGATAATTACTATTATTGTAATGAGGAATATGATGATATATGTGATAGTGATAGTGAAGCAAAAAAATATTCATCTTATTCTCTCAAACCTATCTTTTTTATTCCCTCTTGTAAAGAAAATAATTTTGATAAATGGGAAAGGTACTTTTCACCTCATTATCCTATGCATAATGCACCAAATAAAAAAATTAGTTATGAACTTCCAAGTGAAGCCCTTATTGGTGATAATTGGATTCCATGTGAACCTAATCTCTCTCTCTCTCTCTCTCTCTCTCTCTCTCTCTCTCTCTCTCTCTCTGTGTGTGTGTGTGTGTACTTCCATGTTTAAATTACAATAATATAAATGCCATAGAATAAAATTTCCAATGTATAGTTCAAATGATACATCTCATGTTCCTAACTCTACTTTTTCAAAAGAATGTCTCAATGAAAACTCTTTTTCTCTATTTCTCATATTGCACATGAAAATAATACATGTAATCCATCCATAGATAACATAGATGCACATGATATTTCAATTTCAAATGATACTTTATTGCATATTAGAAAATAATTAAATTATTCTCTTACACCTATCCCTATTTTCACTAAAACTGATAATGAGTATGATAGTGAACATGCAAATGAATATAAAAATGAAAGAGATTATGAAAAATATTCCAATGATGACAATGCATAGAAAAATGTAGATTATTATGCACATAGTGAAGAAGAATATGCATCTCATGTTTCTAACTCTTCTCTCATTCCTCTCAAATATAATGTACTTCCAAATGTTGTCTCTACTTATATGCATGATTCTATTTCAAAAAAATGAACATGTTCATGAAAATAACACATCTTCTACTTAATTAGAATGTGATACACTAAAACATAAAGATACAAATGAATCTCCTAAGCTACCCCTCACTATAGTATTACCATGTTCTCACTCTTCACCTAAAGAGAATGGTAGCCCACATCCCTCTAGTAAGGTCCAAGTTATCATTACTCCCAAGGTTCAAGTGAGGACACCCCCTCTTTATCATCTAATTGATAAATGTAGAATTCCCATGGCTAAAATTAACAATCAAATTCAATGATTAAATGAACCACTTCAAGATGATAATGTACCATCCTAGGATATTCTCTCTTTGATACATGCAGCTAGTCAATTACAAAACCAAGTACATCTCTTTACCTTGGAAAACTATGCTTATAAGTCTTATATGGATGCCAATGATCTATATGGTAACCCACTTCTAAAGACATTAATAAAATCTTCATTGCCTAAGCATTTCTAGATACCATCATTACTTCACTTTGATGGAATTGGAGATTCATTCGTACACCTTCAAGACATTCAGAAGGCTTTGCCATCTCAAGCAAGTCCTTTAATTCTACTCAAGTTATTCCAACATGCATTAGTGGAAGAAGCACACAATTAGTTATTTCATCTACTCCCCATTGGTTCCTTGCACACATATGATGACTTAGAGGAGGCATTTCTCAGACATTACATAAAAAACATGGGCCTTCACATCACATATGAGAAACTTAAAAATTTACATCAAAATACATCAGAGCTAGCTAGTGATTATATCTTAAGATTCAAGAATCAAATATTAATATTAATATAAAAACTAAAAAATATAGAGATTCAACATAGCTTATTAAAGGGTTTCATCAACCTCTCCTCGAGCATCTACTATATCAGACAGAGTCTTCTTTCAAATACTTATGCTATACAGTTCTAGCTTTTTAAAAGAAATTGGGATTGATATGAGGTTAGTCACATTACCTTTTACTCATTAGTGAGATCCACATCTCTTATATAAATATATACATTGGCCCTTTTGTAACTATCATCATATCCATGGACATAGAGATAATGATTATTATGGACTCAAATATTGCATTAATAGATGTGTGGATCATGGCATCATAGCATTTACATAGGGGGCACTAATATCTCCTCCATCATGGAACTAAAGACATCACTCTTCCATGATTGAGTAATCCTAGGACATTCCTTTATAAGAATCATCAGTTACTCATCATGAGAGTCATGTAGGCTCTAGGATAGAGCCTCATAGGAGATATCCTATTCCACCTATTCAAAATGTTTAAAAACCTATATAGTGAGAACAACCTACATATGGCACTATAGTCTAAAGAGTACATAGTTTAGTTCCATATACATATCTAGTGAAGTCACAAACACCATATTAGATTACTACTCATGAGAAATATTCACTATGGCTAGATTTTTTAGGTCCTATCTCACATAACAATCTGCTATAGTTAAGATTAAATGAACCCACATCATAAATTAATACACATGAGAAATATACACTATAGCTAGATTTTCCAGGTCTTATATCATGTAGCAATCCACTATGGTTGAGATTAAATGAGCCTGCATCACAAGTTTTAGCTTTATCTTGATCTATGGCTCAGTCATACACATCACAATAGAGGCCATAGAGTATACAATTATGGATAGATGAGCCTTATTCATAGCACATAGTTTTAGTTGCATGACCAATAAAGTTATATTTTATAAAATTTTGACATCCAACTATAGTTAGTACATAATAAATAGTATCATATACAAAGCATATTCATACATAGCATGAGTAGTATGGGCACTTGTTCAGTTGGCCAATAGGGTTCAAATAGTGATATAAAATAGAGTGATATAACACACATTCATACTGACATAAATTCATAGCTTCACTTAGTAGGGAAATAATGGAGCTAAAGGTCTAGCTATCCTTTATATTCTTGAGCCACTCTCAGGGAAGTAAAATGCACAACATGCTATATTACATCCCCACATACTAACAACTAACATTTCTAACTCCCAATAACTATCCATAGCCAAAACTATCTTATCAAAAATCTAGATCTTACGAAATCCTATTTTACTAACCTCAAACTAGATCAATTCATCCCAATAATTTACTAATTAAAAAAATTGCTTACACATGATTACAAATCAATTATAAACATCACACCTAAACTTATCAACAAAAGTCAAATCACATATCCCAAGTAACATTTTACCAAACATACAAAACCTCAACATCAAATACTAGACCAACTACTTCTAATCAACAAATTATACTAAATATAACAATATATTTCAAATCCCATAAGACAGTACACATGAGTCAAATCTAAAAACTAGTATATATATCTTGATATGATATATACATTTTGAAAACATGGTTATATATATATATATATATAACCATGTTTTCAAAATGTATATATCATATCAAGATATAATCAATCATGAATGGGCATCATGCCGTCACTCTCAGTCTCACTCTCTCCTCTAGTACTAGTCATGTAGTCTAGAATAGCACTTGATGACCCTATACCTCCTCAAACTATTGAATGCCTCTTACGATGATTATCTCTCTCCAAAAATTGACCATGCTCCTCACACAAGTCTGCATATCACATCTAAAAATCTATTTACTTATCCATAATCTGTGTACTCACTGATCCATAATCAGGTGGAGGCATCTTATGCCTATATTGATCAGCCCTCAATTCATCTCTCTCTCATTGACTTAACATACATAGCTATAGCTATAGTATCCTTATCAAATAAATGAGCATAAATGCCAACTATAATTATCACTTGCTCTATCAAACCCTCCTCCATAGAATCATCAGGAACATGCCATGTGAGATCATGAAGTGTAGATTTAATGATGGTCTTCCAAAACCCATCATCTCCACCTCCTACCCCAGCCTATGCTTCATCCTGAACACCTTCCACTCCACCTACATGCATAAGTACATTAATACAATAGACATACATTTTCAAAACAAGCTAAAACATGTGCAAACTTAAATAATAATTCAAATATAATCAATGCTTACCTCCCATCATCTAGATTGGAGCATTATCCTCATACTCGAGGGCATCCCCTCCACCAAAAAGATATAATAGAGCCCATTGATACCTCACCGACCATGTGGTATATGCCTCTATGCATATAAAATCATCTACATCAAGAATATCTATATCCACATCTTGTGTATCCAAAGGTAATGGTGCTAACTCAACCTCAATAAGAATTTCATGACCTCCTACCCTTGTTGGTGCTTGTGCAATCCTCAACCACACCCATGTTGTTAGGGGCACATCCTATGGTACCCCAAACTATCTAGTTATATGCTCATATTGAAAGTACACATACACTATAGCCTAGTGGTCATGTAACCAATAAATGACCCTCATGTACCGTAACTACACTCCATCCTCAAGCCACCTAAGGAATCCTCTATAGGGCCTCCATATGATATCTTGAGCCACCAATATATCTAAAAATCATCTATAGTGATCTATCTTAGGATACTAGATAACCAATGTACTCATCCACTGCTCCCCATATGGTTATGGGGGTGCCTGCCTCTCCCTCATCAATCCTATCAATTGCATAACTACTATATGCTCACAATCCCAATAATGAAATAAGGTAACTACACTCACACACTAATGAATGCCTCCTAGGTAAATGGTAAAGATCCCTATATAAGTGGGAAAATATAGCCCTACCCCATGAAAACATAGTACCATACACCTCTATACTGTGCATGATCCTGTGAATCCTATATGCAATCAACACCCCACTTCTATCTAAAACAAAAAATGAAGCTAACAACATAGCCAACCATTTTTATAGATATGAAACACTTGAATGCATAATAACTAACAATAATACATCACTATCACCACCTCTCCTAGGTATAACTGATGGCACACTAGAAAAATATAGGGATGCATGGTCAATAACATCCACACCCATCTCATCCTACAATGTCACCTGATGTCCACTAATTAGTAAATGTAGAATATGATACACATCCTCTAGAATAATCATCATCTCCCTAGTAGGAAGCCATAAATTACACATATCTACTTTTCACCTCTCAAAAAGGTAGTAATCAGATACCTATCCCACTACACAAGGCTTAGGTCACACACATGTCCTAACCCTGCTCTATCCATAACAACTCTCTCATTAGCTGATAAAGGAAAAAATCTCAGTGTCTCAATCACCTTGCCTCTATAGAACTCCCTCATTCATAACTCACCCTATAAAAACACTAAAAAATATCATATGTATCAGTCAAATATACCAAAGTAAATAACCAAGCTAAATAATAATAAATAGCTAATCAGAATCTCAAAAAACTAGCCTTAGTAAACTACAGTGTTGTAAAAGGATAGTAGTACTAGACAATAGTGCTAGAACTTGGACAACAGTCTTAAACACTAGATATGAGCATTGAATCTTAGATAGTAGTGTTGTAACTAGTTAAAATTCCTAAAAATACTTTAAAACATCTCAAAAACATCAAAAACCATCTTCTAAATAGGCAAAAATCAAGCATTTTAGCTACTTACCAAGCTAATCTCCCCACCAAATTCAATCTAGGTTACTAACTACTCAATTCAGGTCATGGTAGGTGTTCATCTCGTTGTCATAACTCTTACTCTATAGATTCAAAATCTCAACCTAGTCAATGCACAAATGAATTGAGAATCCATCCAATTCTCCTATATCTAACAACTTTCTCATTCAAAGAAAAATACCATTTTTCCTTTAACTTGAACCCTATAGCTCCATTTTACAAACCATTTTGTTCCATAGAATCATAACAATGATAACTTTGATATCACATGAGCCTCGCTCTCTTACTATGTCATCTAGCTATTATGGCACACACATCTCTATACCAAATTTTTACCCAGATATACAATTTGGTCCTAACCAATCAAAGACTCATTCAACTATCAAAAAATTTAGCCTAACCAATCAATAGCTTGTTCAATTTTCAAAAAAACTCAGTCTAATCAATCAAGAAACTTCTCAATCAATTCAAACTATACCAACCTCACTTCTATCATTATCCCACTAGTCATCACTTTTGGCTCAACTTCCTTTATCAAAAATCTTGTCCCTCTCCCCAAAAGGGGGTATCATTCCTACTATTCCTATTCTGACACTTATCCAACATGCCTATCCACTCTCATAGATGAATACACCATGATTCTTATGCATACAATAGTTAGACTATTAGATTCAGCTTAGATCAATTAAAATATATAGTGATTTAGATTACATGGGTCACTCAACATGGTTTTTATACCTACAATATTTAGATTATAATATTTATCTTAGATTGATCAAAATATATAATGATTCAAATTACATGGGTCATTTAAGATTACTCAGGACATTCAAAGGGACATACCTTTAGTGTATAGATACATAGATTAGTCAGATATATAGTGGTTTATATTATATGGATTCATAATGCCTTCAATAAATATTTAGACTAGATACCAAATTAGGAGGCATGTACAGTACTTCACATCTCACACATACAACTTCATACAACATGACATAGTTATAAGACAAGATAGCATACCATAGGCATAGTGTAGAGCACAATGTTTTGATCTCTAGTTTTACACATGGGACATGGCATGATAGGCCACATCATATGTGATTATATATATTACCAGACTATACATATACATCACTCACATATCAGATTTGGGGGCATGACATAGATGTTCATGTTCTTCATCATCTAGGATTATACAGATCAGAATGGCAAAGACATGTCATTCTCTTCTCAGACATTTACCAGAGTTTAAATTACACCCAACTATACATAGGATGTCACCAAGTTGGACCATATGATTTTCTATAGTAGGTGGTACATAGAATTACCTAGACCTAGACTGTATGAGTTTGTACATGAGAGAGGATAAACATTGGTTTTGGACCTCCAAACACTTCTCAGTTCTAGTTTAGATGATTCAAAGTGGGGGCATGATAGATTTTTATCTTCATAAAATATAGATTATATACACACATTCCATATTACATGAGTTTATGTGGGATATAGGGTAGACGCTAGTTTTGGACCTCTGAGCATTTCTCATTCCATTCAAATTCAGGATAAGGAGCAAGCATTGCCTTCCTTCTCCATGTTATACATATTCCATTTTTAGGTTCAATATATGGGGATCTATTTTAGGGATTCTTTCTTTATCCAAGCACTATTTGTCTCTCCATCCACTTCCTTCGATAGGAAGTGAGTTGGACCCTTTTTCAACACACTAATCTCCATGTAGGTAGGTTTAGGTACACATTTTCATTTCTTTCTCTTACTCTAGTACTTCATTTCTTTGCATCACTAGAATAAAATGGGGCAAATGTATACACTCTAAATTGGTCAATTAACCACACATATCATGTCTTTTTATAGTCCTTTCATAAGAGACTTCGATTGAAGAATATGAGCTTTATTCACATTTGACCATGTCCTTCATTTTAATCATCTCCACCTTGTTACACTATCTAGACACCTTTTTGCCTATTCCCAGTCATCCAAATCCATTCAAATAGTTATTCCACCTCAGCAAAGTCAGGTTTTCTATCCTCTTTCTATCCCCTAGGGTCTTAGGATTGTAGGAAAAGAGCGCTAGGGTTGGATAATAGTACTGATACCACTAGTGTCCATTTCAAGCACTCTTATCCAAAACCATTTTCACCTCCAATAGTTAGTTTATTTCACTAGTTGAGTCTTTGCCCCTTTTCTTAGCTTTATCCTTAAGTTTTCCCATGTCAACCAAATTCAAATAAAGTTCCTAAATTTTAAATAATGAGTATTCTATATAAAGGACTTCACAAGGCATTTTATATCTAGCACTTACTACTTTGGCACAATATGCTTAATAAAAATCAATCAATAGTATAGCTAAACATTCTAAATCACACATAGACTTGCATGCTTGATCAAACAAGGGCCTAGGTGAAAGTCATTCTTGCATCTATTGTGCACATTGATTATGCATGTTCCCTAAGGAAGAACTAAATTTGATCTAAGACCCTAGTTTGAGGGTTAATAAAGGTAATGATCAAGATAACAAGAGTTCTAGATCATGTGATCATTCTTACCCTAATCCAATTTTCCCCCCTTTTTCTTTTGATGCATTTGTTGTTTATATGTGTGTAGATAAATATAGGGTTTGGAGTTTGAAATGGACCTAAAACAAGCTCTATTGACTTATAGCCTCTAAAATTTGGTACATAATTTCACACTGACCTAAAAAATAAAACCTAAAAATATTAGATATTTAGGAAAATAGAGGTAGAGGTGGATAATAGTGCTATTGCCCCTCTTGTTTAGTTCTAACTCTCCTATCCAATCAAAAACTGAAGTTCAAATCCAAATTTTAGATAGTGTCCTAGTCCTACATCTTATTTTCCATCCTTGAATCACCCATTTCAACCCATTTTTAGATAATTTTATTTATTCTCCTCATGAAATTTATTTGATAAAAATCTATATTTTACCTCATTAAACTAAATTTCTCCCTTACTCTAGACCCCTTATTATTTAGGAACTAAACACTAGTTTTCCCAAAAATAATAAAATACCTATGTATAATTTCTTTGACATTTACATATTTTATAGTTTTTTGTATGGACATTTTAGTATGTCATCCTTAACTTTATATAAATTTGACTAAGTCATGGCCCTTTGATTGTGTAACATTTGAACTTACCCCTTGTTTAGATCTCCTTCGACCATTACCTTTTGACTTAATTTTTAGTGTTATTGTGTGTGTGCTTGTTTGCTTATTGATATTATAATGTTATTATCTAAATGTTGTCATGATATTTATCATGAATTTTAGGCCTACATGTGATCGCATTGGTTCTATGTGCTTCATTGATACATTTACCTAGAACACATGTCCTTTTATATGTTACATGGACATAGTCATAGATTATACATTTGTCTTATCCTTTTGAGGTGAAGTAACTACCATTTTATATATTTCCCTCATCTCAAATAGGGGAATATTAGTGGGGGAATGTCATAGAGACATGTACTCCACACTTGGAACAATTTTTAGATTCAATAGGGGCATGATTTGAAATCATTTTCTCCATACTCATTCAGTATTTCGTACTTATATTAGTTTTCAGATTCAGTTGGGGCATGATTTGGAAGCATGTTATCCTAATTCATTTAGTATATGGTACTTATATTACTTTTTAGATTAAATAGGAGCATGTCATATAGGCATGGCTTCCACACATTTATAGTTCCTAGATTTAATAGGGGCATGATTTAAAAGAATGTTCTCCACCCATATTTAGTATTCATCATCTCTAGTTTATAGTGGAGGCATGTTTTGGAAACACCCTCCATATTGGTACTTATATAAATTTTTATATTTATTCATATATAGTTAGAGCATGATTTGGAAGCATGTTATCCACACCTACATAGTTTTTTGAATTGGCCAAATCACATAGTTATCTAATTCATAGTTGTGGAAAAATTTTATACATTATTACTATTATTATACATATTTTCAGCATGAGGCATATCTAAGGTTCATATTCTATGAAAAATGTGTACCTAATATTGAAAAATCCAAATCAGTTTCATATCCTAAAAATATTCTATGGACTGTTACAATATCATAGACTTAATTATACTGATACCCCATGAACTTTCACATACTTTATTAATCCAATCTACTACATTAGTTGGTTTAACTTTTGGTATGGTTAAGATGATAAAATCACTCAATATTTCTAGTTTTTTAGGTTATACTTGATCATCTAATCTCACCAAGTTATAAGTATCATTGGGTTGCATAGTTGAGCTAATCTCAACTGCTAGGTGGCAAATCACTTTTTCTCCAAAGTTTGGGGCATGTGCATTCTAATATCTCGTTCTATCTCCTTAGATATATGCACTTTCAATATTTATCTATATTTTTACTAATATCAATTTTAGAGCCTTAAAATAATACATATTTTTCAAAACAACTTGTCAATAGACAAGGTGGTTGCATCAACACACATGTGTACTCTTAAACCTTGATCTTTCAATTTCAATCTATTTAAAGTACTTTCAATCCTAGATTATATGCATTGATTTTATACTATAACATGTTCTTGGTTGTAGGTCAATCACTATCAAAAGTAATCAAGTTAGGAACACATAAAGATAAGGTGCACATATACACCCAAGTATGCATTCCTTTCCCTTAAACTAGTAATTTAATTAATAGATTAAAGGGGTGAAATATAGACAATATTTTATTATTATATAGCACCTTAGTTTTGTATACTTGGAAAACTCAGACCTTGGTTTTTCCTCTTAGTTCTAGAACTTTCCCACTTCTACATGTCTCACATATCCTATATCTAGTTCCCCTTAGTCTATATTTCTTAGTTTGACCAATCTTATGTTGATGACCCAATTCTTCTATCTTTCCTAGAATTATTAAAATGCATTTATCTTCCACCTCTACAAGTTTTAAACCTATATTTACTTCCCTTCTCCATGAACATTAATGTTTGGTATAGACAATAATGTCAATACTACTATCATGTCTTGACAAAAGTGTTGAGTGACCTAAAGTCATCCAATTTACAAATGAAATGTATCCTAATGGTTAGCCTAAGTGATTTAATATGATTTTTACTCCAAAGGGATTAATATAAATATAAGATTAACCCTTATTATTTCATTACCTATCAAAAGAATAAAAAGACCAAGGAAACTTATAAAAATCACTCTATCAAGCATTCAATTAAACAATGCTTCCCTATTTCCACACCAATAATAGGCAAAATACATCTACAAGTATAAATAACTAAAAGAGCAACCCAAGATATCATTTTTCCAAGTCACAAGATAGGTCACTATTGTATTACTTTGTACATATTACATGATTCACACACAAGATAACACATAGGAGATAAATACATGAGTATGAGGCTCTCTTATAGAGTATCAGATATGTAGGTAGTACCTTTTGATAGCAGAGTCTTTGGGGTTAGATTAATAGTGTGTGATCACTAACCCATTTTCCACTAGGTCACTATAAAAATGGAAAACTAGGGTTTTTCCATTTCATAAGGAGTGATAGTCCATGACCTATATCTTAATTCACCATAGTGAAGGAGAAATAAAGACCAAAAGAATCTAGGTGGTCACATGTTTTTTTAGAAGGTATTCCATATAGGACCCTAACATTGATGCAACTATCCTAGGCTAATATTACTATTTAGAGATATAGAAATGTTAAATATAGAATATGATGATTATGCCAAAATATCCTTCCAATCTATTTTATTCATGTTCTAGATTCAAAACTGTATTAACATAAAAAAAGCTAAGTACATTATTTATTAATCATTTATATATCTAGCATAATTGTACTTTCTATATTTATACTATCTCAAAATAATAAATCTAGTGTATGCTTATATGTAAGTTTAACATCTAATTGGCCTACTATAGATATGATTATCACACTTATTCCATTTCATTTCTATCTATAAATTTAATTCAAATCTAGGGTTAATGATAAGATCACCTTAGATATACATTTGAGGGTTAAACAAAGAACTACATCAGTCTGAGACCCATTTTGGATTATTATCTATATAGATAGTGCTCATTGATAGAGGGGTCTTTGGGGTCAGCTCAACATTGTGTTCACACTAACCCATTCTTCCCAAGGTCACTATGAAGATAAATAACTAGGGTTTTGAAATTTTGTGAGGAGCGACAATCCATGACCCAAATTTAAATGCACTAGTGTGAAGGCCAAGATAAACCCAAGAGCATCTAGGTGGTCACATCATTTCTCAGTAAGTATTCCATACATGACACTTATGTTAGGTTCAAATAGTAGTGTTGATGTTAATATCCAAGGTTGATGCTAATGTCCATGGATCTAGAGGAACTTGATCTATAATTTGGTCATTGTTCTAGAATCCTCTTATAGTTTGATTCCTACCTATTCTATATCTAGAAGTGTGTTAGCATCAAAACCAAATAAGTACATTATTTCTATGTCATTTACACATATATCATAGTTATACTTACTATTTTTAGCCTATCTCAATTTAATAAATTTAGCATATCTTGTATCTAAGTTTAGTATTTAAGTGTCCTATTGTAGATTTTATTATCACCCTTGTGCATTTTCATTTCTTTATTCTTAAACCTATCTACCCAAGTAGGATCCTTATCCAAATTTAGGGTTAATCATTCTCATAGTTTTGAGATTGGTTACTATAGCCAAGACATGGAATAAAATTTTGGGGTACAACTTCTTAGTTTTAGGTTATTCAAATTCAAATTCTTCTTCATGAGAATAGTTAACATATTCCCACTATTTAACATTTTGTGGTGGATCAACATCTAGTAAATACAACTTTTTAAAAATGAACTTGTGCCATTTGGATAATTTTTCATCACAATTTTAACATAGACATTTTTCCATATTGAGTGCACATTTATACCTATGTAAGGAATTAAATGAGGGTTAATTTTTTATGAGGTTTGGTGACTAGATGTGATTTTGTATATGTCTTGAAAGAGCTAAAATTTAAATATCAACAGTAGGAGGTGATCTTATATTATGTAAGATTGGCTAATCATAATGCTTTGGTCATGTTATTTGGTTTAAACACATTGATATCTATGTAAATTATATTTTGAGACCGCTAATGAAAAAAATAAAATTTCATCATTTGAACCTTCAGTTTGGCTAGCTAAATTTTAAAATTTATCTTGATACTAGTGAATTTTTTCATTTGATGTAGTTTGGTTACAACTCTAGTGAAATCATTATAATCACTTGGATCAAACTATTAGTAGCATTGGATATCTTCCTTATCTTAGTGAAATGAGGTGATGGGTACCTTGTCTACCCTTAACGTATGGTGCAAGATAAAATACTATTTGACATGGTAAATCAGTCTAGTTAGTTTTGTAACATAAAATTTTGAAAATTCTAATTTAGTGCCATGAAAAATGGTTCAAAATAAAAATACACCTTCATATGACAACCATAATTACATTTATTAGAGAGAATTGTATTTAATCTATTGATATTATGTAGTCACTCATTCAACTCAATGAGTTGGGAATTGAGCTAAGATTAGAATTCACCTTAGAGTTATTCAATGTTTTATGCTATGGTTTGGTTTTCCACATGGGTGACAACCATTGACTATATGGGTCTAGAGGTGCTAAAAAATTATAATTGAATATAGATGTTAAAATTATTAGTTCAACTAGGTGATCACAATGGTATGATTTCAAAAGGTTGGAAAAAGTGTTTTTGGGGATGCAGGTGAAAAATATTTTTGTATGGTTTTTTCTAAAAAAATTAACTAACCATTACAATGATAATCTCAATGAGAAAATAGCAATGGTATATTCATCATATGGGATATTTATTTTACTTTTATAATGGTTATCTATTGCAATGAGTTTAGTTAACCATTCAAAAACATGTTGACCATTTTATCTACTATGTAGAATTCAAGTAGTTGTTCACAAACATTTTGACCCTTATGGTAGCTATTATTTTACCCTATATTTTATAAAAAATAACTTTTATTTGATTAATAGGTGTATAATAATAATAATAATAATAATAATAATAATAATAATAATAATAATAATAATAATAATAATAATAATAATAATTCTAAAGATGTACAATCATTAACAATTATAATTTTAAAACTTGATAAATATGTAAAATTTTAGTTTTGGAAAAAACTAATAAAAAAATACTTATCTCAAATACATATTTATAATGTCTAACAATGGAAATTAGTAAATCATGTGAATGTAAATGATAAGTATCATGAATATAATCTAAAAATAATTTTATAGAGGACCAATATAGGCACATGGGATCACATGTGACTTGAGTTCATTGACCACATTTTTATCTAAGTTGAATGTGTTTAATAAATGTTAGAAAAATAAACAAAACCATGATGATGAGATATTATAATTAATACTAAATATTATGTTTAGATATGACCACTTTAGGAAGAAAACATCATATGTTTCTTAATTACATTTATTGAAAACTTTTATTGGTTAGTTATGATGAAAATATGATTTTTTCACCTTTGATGCATGTGTGTATTGAGTAATCTAATATATAAAAAATTGGATTATGTCATGTATAATTCATCATTTCCATTATTTTTTATTTATAACCCTAAGGGAAATTTGAAATCTTGGAAACCTACAAAATATAGGAAAGTGTAATGCTTTAAGCTAACATCAATCACCCCCTTGATGATCTACCACTACCTATATATCTAATAATTCAAGGATAGAAGTCAATCCCATGTAGTTATCCCACCTAGAGTGATTGTGAAATTGTGCTTCTTAACTATGTGTATGCAACTAAACATGTGTATTTGATACTTGAAAATGATATCCTTTACAATTATTTTAGATGATTTAGACTTGGCTTATGGATTCTCCTTCTGAATGACTTTAAATTTGGAAAGAGTAAATACTATTATATTAATCTGTAATAGTGTGAAATCTTGAAAAACCTTAATAACAAGTGGGGATAATGAATGAAATTTGATGTGTATTTATAGGTGAAGCTTTTGATAATTTCCTTTAGTTAACCTTATGAAATGTGTAGGAAGATTTAAAAATAATAATTTTAAAATTAGAAACTAAACATTATTTGGTGTGGGGGGCATAGAACCTAGCCCGATCAGCTAAGTACTTCCGTTTCGACTCTGTTGGTCCTGGGGTCTAATCCCCACCCCATGGCACCGGTATTAGGCATTTCTAGCCAGTGCCGCTGGTCACATTAAAAAGTTTACCAGGATTTTAAAAAAAACATTATTTGGTGTGGGTGTTTAACCCTAAAATGGTATCTAGCTTGGGGTTCTCTATATTTAAATGGTATATATAAAATACAATGCACAAAGATGATAATCAGATATACATTAGACAAATTCAATGATAAAATTATATATAAACATACACTATATTTCTTAAGTTGAATTATTTTAAAAATAATAAGTACAACTATGCTACATATATCACTTGGAACAAGATTAACATGGCATTATACTTATTCATGCATATGTTTCAAAGTATAAAATTATAATTGCAAAGGAAAAATATTTAATTAAATTAAAATCTATGAGAAATTCAGCCATTATGGGGGTATGATTATTATTCATCCTCTTTCAATCATGTAAAATATTTTCTAGATCTAAATATAGTTTTTTGATTCAAATCTATTACAGATAATGTGCATTACACTCTAGTGACACTTAAAATCCTTGGAAGTACTTATAACAAACCCATCGTGTGGTTACATATTTTGTTGTAGGTGATGTATATTGAGTCTACTAACACTCAATAACCTTGGAAACACTTACAATAAACCCATAATGGATCCATAATTTTGGATTAGTATAGTAGGGACTATTTCCCCATTCATGATATTTGGAATGTGCATTGTTCCAACTCAATAGCTTTATTAGTTATTCAAAATTGGGACTTGGTCAGTCTTAAATTTGTCGTTGTTTCAAATTATCCAAATTCCTCAATAAGGAGGAATAGCTATCCACCATAAATTATAGGTTATAAGTAAATTTGGTTTAACCTACATATGTTATACTCCTTTATCACTTTTTAATTTTCAAAGTTCAAAAAATTCAAATTAAAATATAGAAAATATGACTACTTCATGTGTTGTTTTAGGGTTTGTTAAATTTGAGGTCCCTACCTAATTAGAGTATCCTATCAAAGACAAAGTATGTTGCACATAATTACGTTCAATTAATTCCCCTTTACTATATAAATTTAATTACTATAATAGTGGATGAGGAGGATTAAATGTACACATATAAATATCATTGCATGTACTTGAAAAATATAAACTTGACACGTCCTAATCCACAAAATTTTCACCCCAATGCATTAATATTATTTATCATTCTTCAAAGTATTTTATCTATATGTGGAATTGGTCCTTATGTTTTTTTACTAATACATAGAAATTTAAAATCCAAATGATCAAACTGATTAAAATCAACCTCAAGAGGACAATTGTCCCTGATCTTTCAAGATAGATCCACACTAGGAAAACATGACTATCATCTCTAATATTTCGAGATAGGTTTGCACTATGTAAACAATATTATTATCCCTAATATTTTGAGATAGATCCACACTAACCAAATAGCTTTAGACACTCAAATTTAATAATTAAATACTTTAAAATGTTTAATGTTGACATCCTTCCTTTGGTTTGACTATTCACCATTTTGTTAGCCTAAAATATATAAAAGAGCACTTATTTTTCTAAAAATTCCCATAAAAATTATTAAAACATTATTTAGACATCTCTAATATAATTATAGACATATATCAAAAAAAATTCTATCAGTATTTATCCTTATGAGATATGACCTCACTAGGTTGGATAGTGACACACCATGCCATTTTCCACTAGCACAACCTTATCCCCTGCATTTCAATGGAATATTTTTAAATTTGACATGTTTCACTTTACCACTCCTAAAATTTTATCAATGTAATTTAGCATGAATATTATAAATATTACCATCTATATGTTGGAATAAAAATCACTAAGAGGGTGGGGGGTGAATTAGTGTACAAACTTTTCTTTCAATTCCATATATAATTCACTGAGCATTCAAATTAATATAGAGATATAACAATGCATAATCATCCATTCATATGAGCATGAAGCAAAAACATAACACATGAACACAGGATATATGTTAAAAAACCTCATGGGGGATAAAACCCGCTAACACACATCTTGGAATAAATTATTATAAGGAATGAATCAAGATTTAGTCATGCACTAACCCCTCACTAGTCAAGCACCAACTCAACTAGGCCTTTAGCAAGTACCAAAATTTAAGGAGGTACCAACCCCCTAGGTGAATCATCACCAACTCAAACACCTAGAACCTTTTATCACCTTTATAAACTTTTTTCTCTCTCAACTGATGATTATCACCTTCATTTGCTCTTCACACTCTTCTATCTCTCTCAAATAGCCTATTAGTCCTCTTCATTCAACTTGCCTCTTACTAGGATTATTAGGTCAAATGACTTCATATACATGATAAAACTCTTTTATATATTCATCATAGTATATCTCCCATATTTTAATGTTCTTAAATACCTCCTATTCCTTTATAATCTACCCTTTTATTCCCTTATAGGAGTCTACTCTTCTACTCACATAAATTAGGCCAATTAAACCTTGTATAAATACAAGACTCTTGCTTGCACATAAATTGATCATAAAAACCATTTAAACACTTTAATTACCATTAAAATGGGTAAAATAACACGTTTCATCCATGAAATATCCACTACATATGTCGTTTACCACTCATAAGGACTAAAACCAAAATTAGGCCCAAAGGAGACCTAATGCAATTAGGTTTATCCTTTCTATGGAACAACTTGAACCCATATGGATTCGATGGCCCTAAAAAAAGAAATAAATATTTTTAAAAACTTATTTTTAAATATAAAATAACATCCTCCATGCTTAATAATTCATAGATCCGTTTCTCACACTTTGAAATCACCATTAGGCCTTAAAGACATACTATACCTAATTACCCCAAAACAATTATCTTCAAAGATGAAGCTCAAAAAAACTATAGAAACACATTATAGGAACAATAAAAATATGTATGGAAAATTAATGAACTTATGTTGATCTTAAAACTCATTAAACTCTATCTCTCAGCTCTAAAGACTCAGGAACACCTTATCAAAAAGCTCACTCAGAACTACCAATTTGCTCAAAACTTAGTCATTAGTAGTTTAACCTAAAACATTAGCATATGAGCTTTTAAATACTAAATATTAATGTATAATATCACATTTAATATTTATAACATAAAAACATGATTTTTAAAATTCTAAACTAGGCATAATGACTCCATAACATCAAAGTCACTAACACGAAAAATTACCAAGAACCCTAAAAACACAATCCTGATCAATGTTATTTAAAAATATTATAAGGAAACTTAAAATAATTATAATTCACATTAATATATAATATATGACCTATATAACATTCTTAGATACAAAAAAATCATGGTCTTATTTTAATAATTCAACTTGTAGACCCATTACAAAGCCTTACTACACATAGTCTTAAGTCACTTAGATAGACCATTTTGGTAACAATGATCCAATACTAATATAATAAATTTAAATCCTTTATAAAACATTTATAGGTAATATACATCCAAAAAAAATCAAAATTTTCACTATATACATTAACTCCTTTCATATAGTCTCAAACTATTCACTCCATCTTGCATACCTAGAACTGCTATTTTGCCTTGAGAATAAGTCATGATGAACATTAATTTAAGTACCTATATGGACAAATTTATAGGATTATGATGTATTTTGATGATCTTAAGATATATTTGTAGCATATTAAATCACAAATATATAAGGCTCTAATGGAAAATATGGGACATATAGACCAATCTTTGAACCTTACACCTTCACTATCTCATCTTCACTAGATAGGTCATCTTATGAACAGAGTTTTCAACATTTTCAATGATATTAAGAACATATAACTAATATTTAAATGTGTTATAGGTTTTTAAAAACAAACCCATGTAATTTTATCCATTCCTAATCCATGACAACTCATCCCTAATCTCATTTTCACTTTTGACTGGTTTTTCTCACTATCTTCCTCATTAGGTCTTTTAGCAATAGGTCAAATTCCATGACCAGTTTAACACTCCACAATTATATAATTTTTAAATAAAAAACCATGAAAATTAAAAATATTAAACTTCCATCTATTGTGCAACATTGACTTAGTCAACCCTTCCTATTATACTAAATTTTCTAGAAACAAGGGTTTTCCTACAACTTCCACTCACTCATCTGACATACCAATACCACTTACAGGTACCTAAGCGAGCCCTATACATCATAAAATCATTAAAATATGTTATAAAATTTAGTATAATCCATTTCCAATAAGCTCTTCCATATTAGGTCACTATGAGGGTTTTAGACCAATTCCATTCTTAACATTTGTTTATAAAGCTCTATCCCTAAAACTAACTCCTAATGCTTGGAAAAAATTTTTATAGCACTTTTACATCTCTCACTAAGATATTATATTCCAATAAATAGTCACACATGCAAACAAGCATGAGAAAATCCTTCTCAAGTCTTCATCCCTTCATTCTACACATATAGGAGACCTTAAGACCCACTTTTCATGCTTTTTTTCCTTCAACTCAAGACCTAAAACTTAATGATCTCTATTGAAAAAACCACTCAAAATTATGGAAAATCTAACATGATCTATATAACCTTGGAAAATAAACTTATCCCCTCATTAGGTCACACTAGATCTCTTTACACACTAGATTTATACTTGTAAGCCAGATTTAGACCTTGAACATACCTTAAAACATCTTTCAATACTCTCAAAACATCATAATCATGTAATAAAACCTCATAAAATTATCACACACTACCAATCTTGTTATCACAAGCCTCATACTACTCACCTCACCATGCTACCAAGCTAATGCCTTTTCACTATGTATCTTTATGTAAGGACTATGCCAAGAACTAACCTAAAAATCTCCTCTAAAGACTTATATAACTTATACACATGTTTAAAAAGTGTCAAAAATTTCATCACATGATCTACCACTGATTTTCATCCTTTATATATATTGATAACACCTCCATACTCCTCATTTTGTTAGGTAGAGTTTAGGACTAGTCTTCTTGCATGATAGGTTTGTACGTATTACCTTTATAGGCTCACTTTGAAACATACCTTGGTGATTCAATGCCTTATATGCATGTTCAAATGTTTTCATACCTCTTCTTATTCCTCTATATTTATCTTATAGATCCATCATGATCTTTCTTGCACTAAACTAGACATCTCATGCATAAGCCTCCTCAAGAACCTTGCACTCAAGAACAAGTATGCAAACATGTATACCATGTGCTGAGACTTGACATAAAACATATAATAATCATTAGTTTTACTTTAAATTCTCTCTATAAACCCATGAATCTTATGAATATCTTTACCAAAATACCTATAGATTCCTCAAAACATCCTCCTTGTCCTCACTGATCTGAATCACTAGCATATGCTCTCCAAACTACCAACTGACCTCTTTCTAATTATACATCATGTATCCAAGAAAAATATTCACATAAATGAAAAACTATGGGATAAATGACCACTTATGACATCAATTAACATGCTCAATAATCTCCCCCTTTGTTATTTATGGCAAACCATTCTTAGAATGTTTTCCCTACTCATTTGATCTTTCTCCCCCTTTGACATTAACGAAAAAGGGTCATACAAACTCTTACAAGGTCATCCACACATAGTCCAATAATCCTTGGACCTAACCACTCATAGAGTTAGCAAGCTCACTATTTTATAAGCCTCACTTTATACACACCTTAGTCCACTTCTTTTAGGTAAATCTATCATTTAGATTCAAAACCAATTTATCACCTTAGAATCATACCAATTCAAATGAAAATACTTATTACTAAATTGATCATTATAAGAGTCATTCCCATATCTCACATTACACTCAAGAAACCTAAGTTAACTCCCCCTACCTCCATGCTTCACCTCTACTATAGGCATTTATGATGAACACACTATCATTCATATGAGCAACACTCTACCTTATTTGACTTCATATCTCCCAAATATATCTTTGCACCAATCCTCAATAGAATCATGTTTACACACATATGGATCATCATTCATATTTTCCCATAAAACCAAATATCTATAAATTTTGATTCCATATGGATGCTACCTCCTTTAACCTATCTTCCCATTATCTCATCATGTAGTCCTTTATGCAAATCTCAACCATGACCTAGATCATGCAAATAAATAGACTTCTTAGTTGTTTTTAAATTCTCTCTTTCTATACTGAGACTGATGCAAACACATGCTTCCATTCAACTTCATAGAGATCTTCTGGGTCTTATTATCCCATGGAGTCTTGAAACCCTCATTACATACTAGTCATGTCATATGATTCAAAACAACCTTATCCACCATTGATCATTCTAATAAGGTACAATCATCTTATTAAATATTTATACATTTAGATGCATCTTCAGATATTTCAAATAATGAAATGAATAAAGTGAACATACAACAAGATCCTCCTTTGTTATTATAATTGATACATGTTATCATATAGGATTGCACCTATCTTGATTTTGTAGCTTATTATGCATGTACCTAATGATACAATGTAAAAACATATAAAGACATGAGACCTTGGAAATTTGATATTAATCTCTAGAGGAAGCTAACTTCTTTTCACTAAATCTGATGCAAACTGATAAAATATCATTTGTGGAAATCTCACTCTTTAGTAAATATTTTAAATCCTAAACTAGGGTTTTGATGGGGAAAAGGGTTTAAGAATGAAATTTGTAGAAAACTAAAAATATGGTGATTGCATCAAATATTTTATAGTGGATCTAAATCCTTTCTTGATAAATACAAAAGAGAGGAAATTATATTCAATTTATTTAAGCATAGACTCATGCAAATAGAAATCAGAGGCAATATTTTAGCTCTTTTTCATAAAAGGGAAAAGATATTTATTCCAAAAAATATTATTAAGAGGGAAAAATAAAATAGATGAATTTTTTTGAGACTGTAATAAAAGATTAAGTTTTCATAAATAATGAAATAACTTACACACATAGAGATTCAACAACACAAGAAAGGAAAATCTTCAACTTTATTTCTCTCTAAAGGTTATAGGTTGTAGTAAATACATTAAAAATGAAAAAAATATAACTAACAACAAAAATATAGATTGGGCCACAATGTCTACCCATTTTTATACAAAATATATCATAGAAGACATGCAGTTGTTGAAACTTAAACACCTAGTAAAGAAAGTCACATAAATATGAAAGCCTCATGCAAGAGAGGTGAGATCTTCTATTTATAGATTTTTTGAACATGTGGAATGACTAAGACATGACATGCATGAGTTAGGAGTGATCCTAGACATAACATGGCATGGTATGGTATGGTATGGATGGAACTATTGGGTCTACATGCTATGCTTCTTCATTTGGTAATGGCTAAAAATAGCTTCCTCATACAAAAAGAGATGCCCAAAATAGAATTGGTCTTTCAAAATAAAACATAACTTTGAAAATAATTCCAAGTTACTTTTCCATGCAAAAAAACCCCAACTTGCAAAACTCAAGTGATACTTTTACAACTTTTTAAGTCTTTATCACTTTTGCCAAGATGAACCATGCAATTTACACTTCATGATTTTTTACTTTTTTATCAATCTATACTTGTCAAAATGAAAAGTGAAATTTTCACTTGTGCTTTTTGTAACTTTCACATTATTAAAAATATAAAGTGTAAAATATGTTTTCTCTTTCTCAACATCAAATAGTTCTCTTTTAAAATTCTTTATTGATCTGTTCCTTCAATATTTTGCTTATCTCTTATTAGTTCATAGTGATCCATTTATTTCTAAAATCATCTTTTCCTATAGAGGTTGGGGGTATTGGAAGTACCTAAAAGCTATCAGAGAAGTTGGAGGTGCTAGAAGCACCTAGAAGTTCCCATTAAGGTTAGAGGTGTTAGAAACACCAGGAAGTTCCCATGGGGTTGGAGGTACTAGAAGCACCTAGAATTTCCAAAAAAGGTTGGAGGTGCTAGAAGCATCTAGAAGTTTCCATGGAGATTGGAGGTACTAGAATCACCTAGAAGTTCCCACAAAGGTTGGAGGTACTAGATGCATCTGAAAGTTCCTATGGAGGTTAGAGGTGATGGAATCACTTAGAAGTTATGATGAAGGTTGATGTGTTGGAATCATATATAAATTCCCATGGAGGTTCAAGGTGCTAGAAGAACCTAAAAGTTCCCATAGAGGTTAGAGGTGTTGGAAGCACCTAGAAGTTCCCACAAAAGTTGGGGATTATAGGTTCGGTGGGATCCATATACCATCATGCACTTTGCATGTTGTGAAAACATGAAAAGTGAATGCTAAGTTCTATATTCCACCAGTTGGGTGCATGCCAGGATCTAGAGTCCACCATGCATTTTTCACATTATGAAAACATGAAAAGTGCATGGTAAAACCTTAGTTTTACCAATTTTTGATGTGGGTGTTTTTTTAAGATCCAAAACTTGTGAAGAAATTTACACAAGTGTAAATTACATCCAGAGTGCTAGATTTCGTAAGGAAAAAAGGGAAGATGGGGTTTTTGGTGGCTTCAAGGTTTTTTCTAAAAAATAAAGGGGGTCTCCCTTAGGGTATTAGATGTAATGATATTTTTGGGACAAAAATATCAAATCTTTTGGTGACCTCTATGAGATGATTACCTACTAATCATTTACAATCCAGTAACCTTCTAATACATTGGGCATGAAATTAATTTTAATTTTGGCAAACTCAAACCTAAGGGATAACAAACTAGGATTTGTCTAAACATAAACAAAACAAAAAAATAGGGAAAAACAACATGACCTAAGGGAAAAAATGCTAAAGAGTTTGCCCTATGTAGAAGCACTTATTGAAAAACATAACTAACGTACTAAAAAATGTGTACAAAGGCACTTACAGGAAAACATGGAAACTAATATGTATAGGGTTGTAATTAATTTCCATCTAGGTCAAATGGGAAATATTTAGCATAACTTACTTGTGATAAACTAGGATGAAAAACACCTTGTTTTTGAGAGCTCAAGATAGGTAAGCTGAGATGCTTGATTGTTGATTTTTTTGGAATGCTCTCAAATGGATGAAATAGGACAAACACATCTCTAATTTAGACATATTAATCCATTTCTTCAAGTCTTATTACAAATTAGAATAAAGTATCTCCTACAACCTCCTTATCTAATGGCTCAACTTTGTGCTTTGAATTATGCACAACACGTGATGGATATTTTGAAATGGTACTTGGTTGAATGTCTAAGCTTAGGGAGAAAAATTCTAATTCATCCCAAAAGGTAGATTCCTCTTGGTCTTCTAAGATAATGCTAACTTCAACACATATTTTCTCTACTTGCTCTAAAAGGATCCAAATTATAGTTCACTAATCCACCTAAGGACCAAAGTTTTGTGTTCTTGTGGCTCTAGATCTCACCATTCTTATTCATTCTTGAAGACATTGATACTACCTTCAATGGATAATTTATCTTGAGATTGGTTAGACTCTTCAACCTGATTTTTAAGTTAATTTTCATGTTCAAGAGAAGGCATAGGTTGGTTTAGAACTTATACCTAGTCCATGAAGTCATGGTAACCATACTTTATCTTGATCCTCTATGTTCTTTATTTCCTTCTCTTCTTTAGGTGACTGATTGACAATGTCAATCTATATACCTCGGTCATCTTCATCTACAACCACACTAAATGGAATCTCTTGTAATAAATCAAAATGCCCTTTTCTCTCATTTTCAACCTAAATACACACCTCTTCAAGTATGGAGGCATCATTACTACCTCCAGGCTCTAAATAACCAAAGCCATGCCAAGAAGTTTGATCAGAACCTGACTCTTCCCCTTTTGAATGAAGTGGACAGGCTATCATGATATATTCATCATATATACTTATTATATCCTCTTAAATTTCAACTCTGACTACAAACTCCTCCTCTATTATTTTTAAAATAGGTACTTACTTCATAAGGGAGATGGTGGGAGAGTGAAGAAGTTCACCTTACTTGTAGCTCAAGAGAGTATCATTAAAACTAGGGACCTTAAAGGCTCTATTAGGTGGTTCTTTGGGAAGGGAGGGAGAGTCTTAAAACTTTTGTATGGAAAGATCATTAATATTATATAAAACATATTTTCTTTGAACTAGCTCTTGGACTATCTTAGCTAACACTTCCCTTTTTTGCTTTGTGCCCTCTTTGATAGATTTCCACTAGGGGAAAGTATAAGATTTGGCCACATCATCCTTTTTCGAAATGGGTGTAGGAAAGGGTGGTTTCATAAGAGAGGGTATGACATAGTTAGGGTAATTGACATAGGAGAGGATCCAAGATGGGATGATAGGTTGGGTTTGTACAGGTATAGGCTTTCTCAAAAGAAGGGTTTCTCTAACACTTGGAATTTTTTAAAAAAGCAGCTTAATGGAAACTTCATAAGGTTTACCTTGCTTGAAGCTTTGGGGTCTTGAATGTGAGAGAATCATTTTGAGTGGGTTGATCCTGAGATTCAATTTTTTGCATCCATATAAAGAGTTGATGCATCTTATCCTCTTTGGTTGTAATCTATCTAGCCAGACACTCCTTATGATATATTTCTTGCTCACTCATCTCCTTTTGATGGAGATAAGCTTGATAATAAATCTCCTCTTGCTGTATATTATATCCCATTTCCCCATCAATCTCTCTACATTTTATCTCAAAATCAATCTTCATCTCCTTGAGGCTCATTTCTAGTTGACTAGAAAGAGGCAAATTTTGGCTAGGCTAGTATATTGAATTTTAAGGGCCAGTTGGGGTGAAGCCATGAACATTGATAACTTGATATGAAGGATAAGGAATTAAAGAACATGCTTTTTTATTGAATGGGTGATTATACATACCAAATGATGGTGATTAGGCACTTGGGTTATCCATACTAGCTGATGTTGATTTAGAGTCACCATTAGTGATAACTTACTTACTTCCAAAAGCTGATTAGAGGAAAGACACACCAATAGTATTTCCACTTTCTATAGGTTTGGGTCCCATTGGATGAGCCAAAAACTATTATAACATTGGATTGCACCTGTCTTAATCTTGTAGCTTGTTGTGCAATTACCTAATGACATAATGGAAAAACATCCAAAGTTGTGGGACCTTAGAAATTTGAGGTTAATCTCTAGAGAAGGATGGCTTCCTTTCACTAAATCTGATGCAAACTAATAAAATATTAATTTTGTGAATATCTCACTCTTTAATGATTTTGAATCTTAAACTAGGGTTTTGACAGGGAAAAGGGTTGAAGAATGAAATTTGTAGAAAACTTAAAATATAGTGATTGCACCAAATATTTTATAATGGATCTAAATTTTTTCTTGATAAACAAAAAGAGAGGAAATTATATTGAATTTACTTAAGCACAGACTCATTCAAATAGAAATCAGAGGCATTATTTTAGCTATTTTTCACAAAAGGGAAAAGATATTTATTCCAAACAATATTATCAAGAGGGAAAAATACCACTGATGAATTTTATTGAGATTGTAATAAAAGACTAAGCTTCCATAAATAATGAAATAACTTTCACAAACATAGAGATTCCATAACATAAGAGAGGTAGATCTTCAACTTTATTTCTCTCCAAAGGTTACATCATGTAACCTAATATATTTAAAATGTAGAGAATATAACTAGAAATAAAAAGATCAATTAGACCATGGGGTCTACCCATTTTTATATAAAATATGTCATAAAATACATGTAGTTGTTGAAACTCAAACATCTAGTAAAGAAAGTCATGCAAATCTGAAACCCTCATACAAGAGAGGTGAACTCTTCTATTTCTAGCATTTTTGAACTTGTAGAACAATTGGAACATGGAATGCACAAGTTGTGAATGATTCTAGGCATAACATGGCATGGTATGGCATGGCTAGAACTACTGCAGCTCTATACAATGCTTCTTTATATGGTAGTGGTTTTAAATAGCTTCCTCATACAAAAAGAGATGCCTGAAATAGAATTGATCTTTCAAAATAAAAGATAACTTTGAAAATAATTCCAAGTTACTTTTCTATCCAAAAAAATCCCAACTTACAAAACTCAAGTGAGACTTTTACAAAATTTTAAGTCTTTATCACTTTTGCCAAAATGAATCGTGCAATTTGCACTTCATGATTTTTAAATTTTTTATCAATTTCTACTTGTCAAAATGGAAAGTGCAATTTTCACTTTTTCTTTTTACAACTTTCACATTATAATAAATATAAAGTGTAAAATATGTTTTCTCTTTCTTAACATCAAATAGTTATCTTCTAAAAATTATTGTTGATATGTTCCTTCAAGATTTTCCTTTTGTCTTTGATTATTTCATAGTGATCCATTTATTGCTGCAATAACCTTTTCCCATGGAGGTTGGAGGTGCTGGAAGCACCTAGAAGTTCCCATAAAGGTTGGAGGTGATGGAAGCACCTAAAAGTTCCCATGGAGGTTAGAGGTGTTGGAATCACCTAAAAGTTCTCATGAAGGTTAGAGGTGCTGGAAGAACTTGAAAGTTTCCATGAAGGTTAGAGGTGTTAGAAGAACTTGAAAGTTCCCATAGAGGTTGGAGGTGTTAGAAACACCTAAAAGTTCTTGTAGAGGTTGAAAGTGCTAGAAGAACCTAGAATTTCTCATGGAGGTTGGAGGTGGTAGAATCACTTAGAAGTTCTCATGGAGGTTATAGGTACTAATATCACCTAGAAGTTCCCATGAAGGTTAGAGGTGCTAAAAGCACCTAGAAGTTCTCAGAGTTTAGAATTGCTGAAAGCACCTAAAAGTTCTCACAAAGGTTGGAGGTGCTAGATGTAGCTAGAATTTCCCATGGAGGTTGGAGGTGATGGACATCTAGAAGTTCCAATAGAAGTTTGAGGTTCTAGAAACACTTGGAAGTTATCACAGAGGTTGGAGGTGTTAAAAGCACTTGGAAGTTCCTACGGAGGTTAGAGGTACTAGAAGCACCTAGAATTTCCCATAGATGTTGGAGGTGCTATAAGTACATGGAATTTCCCATGAAAGTGTAGAGTTATAGGTTTGGTGGGATTCAGATCCCATTATGCACTTTTATCATTGTGAAAATGTGCAAAGTGCACGCTAAGTTTTGGATTCCACCAGCTAGGTGCATGGCAGGATCTAGAGTTTGCCATGCATTTTTCTCATTGTGAAAACATGCAAAGTGCATGGTGTATTTAAAGTTCTACCAATTTTGGATATGGGTGTTTTACAGGATCTATAACCTATGAAGTAATTCACACAAGTATAAATTATATCTAGAGCTCTGAGTTCTATAAGGCAAAAATGAAAGATGGGGTTTTTAGTCACTACAGGGTTTTTTTATAAAAAACAAAAGGGATCTCCCTTAGGTTATTAGATGTAATGATATTTTGGGGACAAAAATATCAAAATTACTTATTGTATATCTATATTTCACCCTATCTGAGTAAAGGGGATTGTTTAGGTCCTCTACCCAAATCTAGTCTAACATGTGAACAACCCCAAGTTGTGGGTCACCTATGGTGGAGTTAGACCTCTAGGTTTTTTAATGAGGCTATCTCTTCTAATGTATCACTTAGCTCATTAACACTAAAACATACTAATTTTTGGGAAAAGAGAGATAAGGATAACTGCATTGGAAATCTACACTAATTTTGGTGATTCACCTAAAATTATTATACATCCACTCTTTTTGAACCTCTAAAAACACTAATGAGATAGAACAGGTGATTGGATCTATAAATTCAAAATCTCTTATGTATCCGTATTTCTTGTAGAGGTTCACCAAGTGATCAAAACTTGATGGAAGTGATGGAGAGACATCATTCAAGGCACTAATCAGTCAATGTATCCACATGCTAGCTTCAATTAAATGACATCAAAAACTAAACATGACATGCATAACAAGATAACTAGTAACTAGGTGAGATCATGACTTGACAAGGGAGATATTTATACCACATATGCAAATGAAACTAACATGGATACACTATACCAGAATGATAAAATCTAAATATATTCTACTATTCATCTCAAGAGGTTATGAAGCTCAATCTTGGCAGAGTCTAGTCATGACCAAGAGAGGGATCCATTTTAAGGCTTAGAAGCCTATATATACATAGTAGAATGGGAATGAGAGATATGGGGAACATGCATGAGAGAATGGATAAGGAGTCATTAATGATCAATAAAGGTGGTGGAGTTTTATTGATTATTTTTATTTACACATACCTTCTTCTAATCATAACTAACTATTGATGCTTAGATTTGCACCCTTGAAGAGATGCTCATTTCTCTTCATCCAAGCAGAAAAATAGAATCATATCTCTTATTGTGGGTGACAAATCTATTGAGATGAATCTCTAGATTAGGGGTTATCTCCCCTTGATGTACCACTTGACTAATGCTTTTACTGCTACTAACTTTGGGGTGAAAATAGGATGAGGGAAACATAAACAAACCTAAATTAATAGAGGTGATACACCAAAATAGATGATGGCTTCCAACCACATGTCTATGACACTTATGACCAAAACAATGACTATAATAAACTTTCTTAGTCTTTATCTTCTTACATCAATATTACACTGTGAGGTCATGAACTATTGTCTTATGCTAGGAGGACTAGACAAGAGGCCTTGAATGGCACTAATGAAAAGACAAACTCACTTAGACATGGACATCTTCTAGAACACATCACGTGCTCTACAAAAGAACATGAAAATATGTGAAAGAATGAAATACAATACTAAGGAATCCATAGCTTCACTAATCAAATTCAACATTCAAGTAGAGTACATTATGAATAGTCATGGAAGAGGTAAACATTTAGTCATTTTATTGATAAAAAGGTGTACAATTGAGTAGAGCTTCACTATACTCTAGTGGAGCCTCCAAAATGATCCAAGAGTAGCCATATATATAGCCTTTTAGAGGGAGGTCAAGCAAAGGGAGTTGATGAATCACATGTACATGTGTTAATCTAAGAAAATAAATAGTTACATTATATTCTGTAAGAAGCTTCTGATGGTTATGCTAGTAGAATAAAGATATCTTAAATTGTCTTTTGCTATATATGGGTTTATTAGTTGGAAATTCATTTGGATGCTAGTTGTATCTTATTGGCTTATTTATTTGTGAAATGACATAACAACTCAAATTATCAACTACCTATTTCTACTTCTTGTGCATAGCTATTTAGGATCTCACCATTTATCTTCTTTATCTTTACATTTTGGTTCCAACACTTTTTTTTAAACTTTAACAGTTATTCTCACAATTTGAAGTTGACATTTTGTGGGATGTCACTCTTTTGTTTGAATCTAATGGCTAATTTCCATAGTCTAAACTTGATGTTTTGTGCACCATCACCTTGGGTATTTTATTCAAACTTTTTGTCTTCAACAATTTTTTGGAATTTTTGTCCATGGCCACTTTTCTCAAAAGAATTCATTTGGGCTTTATATTTCCTTATTTTATTTTGGCTTTGTTGATTGGTCCATTTCCTTCAAAATATTCCTCTCAGACCATTTCTTCAGACAAAATGTCTGAAGGAATTTGGTCTTCCAGGCCTCTCATAAACTTCCTTCAGATAAAAAGCTTGAAGGAATTCTTTCCTTTGAAAATTACCCTTAGATAATTTTGAAATGGTCCTCCTCTTTGAAAATTTCTCTTCAGCTATCTAAAAAGAACCCTTTGGCTTCTTGAAACAGTGTCTTTCTCTTTGGCCTTCCTAAGGATACCCTTTGGAAAAATGCAACATACCCTTCAAGATTTTGAAATGGTCCTTTGGGATTTAGAAATGACCCTTTAGAAAAATGAAATGGTCCACCTTTTCTTTGAAACAATCCTTCATAATTTCTATGAAGTACCCTTTGGAAATGGAAATGATCTTTTAGAAGAATTTTTTGGACCTTTGGAAAAGTTATTTGGGATAAAATGTCTGAAACAATTCTTTCCTTTAGATTTTTTACTAAGTACCCTCTAAAAAAACAAGTGTCCACTTTCAATAAAATTGAAATGATCCTTTGAAGAAAAGCAATTGACCCTTTGGAAGAATTACAAGTGACCCTTTGGAAGAATGTAAGTGTCCTTAAAAAACATGTAGTTGTCCTTCAGACTTTTGGAAATGGTCCATTTAGCCTCAAAGATACCCTTCAAAAAAAAGAAAATGTCCTTTTAAATTTAAAGAGCCCTTCAAGAAAATTAAAGTGCCTTTCAAAAAAGTTACAAGTAACCTTTAGGAAAATTACTTCAAACAAAACGTTTAAAAGAATTCACCTAAGTAAAAGGCTTTAAAAAAAAGTTTGAAAGAATTCAATAAGGACTTTAGAACAAAATCCCGAAAGAAATATACTTAGCGAAGGACCAAAACAAACATTTCAAAAGAATTCATTGGCAAATAATTAGCCAAAATGATAAAAATAAAGATAGCAAAAGGAAAACACTTGGGTTTTTACATGCAATAGAGTTCAACTTTGTATAAGAACACTTCATGCACACTAGACATGAAACCTTCATACTAGACATGAATAAAGGTATAGACTTAGACACTTTTTTGAAAATAGGGGTGCCCAATTTTGGCCTAAAAGGCCAAAATTTGGTCAATAAACTGGTGATTCATAGGGTTAGTATGCCTGCTATACTAACTAGACTAGAAGCCTAAAATAGTCCATTAGGCATGGAGTCAATTAAGGACTAAAATAAACCAAAAACCTTGACCATGATTCAGAACTTGATCAACAAGAAAACCATTGATTACCTCCAACACACAAAGGGAAAAGACACATAATAAAGAAAAAAGAAAACACACATGTGATACTTAGCACTTAGGAAAATACAAGACATAATAGAAAGAAAACTAAATATATACAGCGAATTAGATATGTTATTCTCCATCCTAGATCAAAGGGAAAACTTATTAGGTCTCTTTCATGAAAATAAACCTCATGATGCCAGATAAGTGGTTAGTTGGAGTAGGAGCTTGGTGACTCATCCTTCTTGCTTTCCACCTTGATTGGTATGTACCCAATTGGATTAGGTTCAAACATGTCTCCAACATGCATGTACTCATCTTGCTCTTTGAAGCATGTCTCATGCTAGTCCTTCATGTTAGTGTAGTCTATCAATAGATCAACGGCTATTATATCATCATCATAGAGTTCATTTGGCTCATGGCCCTCTTGGCATGTATCATAAACCAACTCATTATGTTCTATCTCTTTGAGAAGCTTGTCAAACTTATCTCTTGCTTCATCATGGCCGTCTTGAAGAAGGGTGGTTCATGTGATGTTTAAGTTGAGACAATTTTTTTCTAGTTTATTCTATAAATCATCATTTTCTTGCTCATGAACTCCTTCAAAACCCATATCAAAACAATTAGACCCTTTTAATTTTTGTTTAAAAACAAAAGTCTTTAGTTGATCAAAAACATGTTCTTGAACATCATTTAACTCAGGTCTCATGGCTCGATTATTATCTTCATCAACACAACAAGAACATTCATCAAATAAAAGAAAAGAGAGCTCACCATGCTTACATTCTCCATCCAGCATTAACAAGTGATTTTTTTCAATCTTATATTAATATTTCTAGAACATTTGCATGTATGTATAACCTATATCTTCTCCTTGAATTATGTCACCTTTAAGAGTCACTTCTTCAACCTTATTTTCAAGAAAACCTCCTAGAATAACCACCTCTTGAAATATGTTTTGACTACATTATCATCTTTGATAGTGCATTCCACTTGACCAAAAAGATGGTAATCACCATGATGATGTTCATATGGAATAATTATGATGATCTCATCTTCATTATCACTCATGGTGGTCTCTTGATCATCTAAGAATTGCATTTTCTCTTGCTCACTTGCCTCCCTTACAACATGTTCCTCTTTAGGATGGAATGGAATGAAGGGTGAATAGATAGGTTCATGAGTTTGAAATATAGGATTTGGATTATGGAAGGTAATTGAAGGTGAATGGAGTGAAAATGGAGTATGAGATTAAGGAGAGGGTTTAGGAATGGACTTTGAAAAAAGGCAAGCTCTAGTGAGCTCAAAATTAGATTGGGAATGAGAAGTGGGGTTTTCTTTGAGAAGATCATGAGGAAGAGGAAATAAACCTTGGGCTAAAATCAACTGATTGTATTCCTTATAATTGATATTCACTTCATCTACATTATATATAGCTTGATAACTCTCTTGAAGAGGTGTAGATGGGGTGTGTTTGGACATGGAATTTTCTATTAAGTCTAAACCTTCCATTACACCTTGATTAAAGAACCTTATTCTTAACTCTAATTCTTTAATCTATTTAGCTAGATTTTCTTGGAAGAGTATTTATTGGAGATCATATGCATCATCATGATGAGGAGGAGTAACTTCATTTTTCACTTCATAATCTTAAACAATACTTTTCTCTTCTTCCTTACCCCATGATTCCACTATTTCATTCCAACTCATGATATTATGATTGGAGCTCTCTTCTTGAGGATAGGCAACAACTTCATCTTTCTCAAGGTCTTGAGTTGGTTCATGATAGACATTTATCCAAATTATAATATTTACATCATGTTAAAGGACTTTAGGAGGTTGAGGGGAATCAAGAAGAATTTGCACATGCATAAGAAGAGTTGTTTGAGGATGGACCTATTATTTTCCAAAAGAAGTATGATGATTTTCTTCAAAGGAGGGCTCATAATCTAAGGAATTCAAAAAATTAGTTTCCATAGAAGGTTGTTTTAATGTCCTTTGGTGTTGGATTGCTAAGTGTAAAGGATCAACAATAAGAGCATTTAATTCATTAGATGGGTTAGAAGGTTGGTTCATATTATTTTGGTGAGCAAGTGTTATTTGATAAAAAAGATTTGGTGTACAGGGGAAGGGTTTATTTTACATAGGAGGAGGTTTTTTTGGGATGGAAGAAGGGATACAAGGCTAACTACCTTGAGTGAATTGGCTTCTCCACCTCACTAGTTTCTCCTCCATGGATTGCATGACTTGAGTTTGCTTAAACAAGCATTCCTCCTTGTACATAAGCTCTTGCTAATATCTATTTCACTGATTCAACCTATCTATTTCCAACATCTAATTTTCAAACTCCAATATTATCTCCCTAGCACTCTTGGATTCACTAAGAGAAGGATAATTAGGAGGGATACTTGAGGTGATTGCATGAATAACTTGAGCTTGATTAAGCTATATGAAGGAACATACGATCCATACTACTCTATAATGTAATTATACATACCAATTATGATTTATTGATGCATGAGGGTTACTTGACCACCTGATTCAACTCAGAGTCACCATTAGTGTTGATTTAAATGTCTCCAAAAGGCTGATTGATTGAAGAACACACTAATAATTCTTCAACTCCTTAGACAAATGATCCCACCAAGCATGCTAAAAACTATTGACACTTAGATTTTCACCCTTGAAGAGATGTTCAGTTCTCTTCATCCAAGTAGAAAAATGGAATCATCTCTCTTTCTATGGGTGACAATTTTATTGAGATGAATCTCTAGATTAGGGGCTAGCTCCCCATGATGTACCACTTGACTACTACTTTTTTTACTGTTAAATTTGGGGTGAAAATGGGATGAGGGAAAATACAAAAAACATAAATTAATAGAGGTGATAAACCAAAATAGATTATGGATGCCAACCACATGTATATGATACTTTTGACCAAAACCATGAGTAACATACACTTTTCTAGTCTTTATCTTCTTGCATCAATATTACACTATGAGGTCATGAAAGATTATCTTATACTAGGAGGATTAGATAGGAGGCCTTGAATGGCACTAATGAAAAGACAAACTCAATTAGACATAGACATCTTCTGGAACACTTCACATTCCCTACAAAAGAATCTACAAATAGGTGAAAGAATGAAATATAATGCTAAGGAATCCATAGCTTCACTAAGCAAATTCAACATTCAAGTAGAGCATATTATGAATAGTCATGGAAAAGGTAAACATTTAATCATTTTATTGATAAAAAAGGTTTACAATTGAGTAGAGCTTCACCATACTCTAGTGGAGCCTCTAAAATGAGGCAAGATCAACCATATATATAGCCTTTTAGAGGGAGGTCAAGCAAAGGGAGTTCATGAGTCACATGGACATGTGTTAATCCAATAAAATAAATAGTTACATTACATTCTATAAAAAGCTTTTGATGGTTATACAAGCGGAATGAAGATATATCAAATTACCTTTTGCTATAGATGGGTCTATTGGTTAGGAATTCATTTGGATGCTATATGTATCTTATTAGCTTATCAATCTAAGAAATGACATAATAACTCAAACTATCAACTACCTATTACTGCTTATTATACATAGTTATTCAAGATCTTGCCATTAGTCTTCTTTATCTTTGCCTTTTAGTTCTAACACTTTATTTTAAACTTCAATGACTATTTTCATAGTTTGAAGTTGACATCTTTTGGGTTGTCACTCCTTTTTTGAATCCAATGACTAATTTTTTCAATCTAAACTTGACGTTCTATGGGCTGTCACCTTGGGTATTTTCTTCAAACTTTTTGTTTTTGACATTTTTAAAAAAAATTTATGTCCATGGCCACTTTTCCCAAATGAATTCATTTAGGCCTTTTGTTTCCTTATTTTCTTTCAAATTTGTTGATTGGTCTATTTCCTTCATAATCTTCCTCTCAGACCATTTCTTCAGATAAAATGCTTAAAGGAATTTGGTTTTTTAGGCCTCTTGTAAACTTCCTTCGAATAAAAAGTTTGAAGGAATTATTTCCTTTGAAAATTTCCCTTTGATATTTTTGAAATGGTCCTCATCTTTGAAAAGTGCCCTTTGACTATTTGAATATAACTCTTCATATTCTTAGAATGGTGTCTTTCTCTTTGTCTTTCCTATAGATACCCTTTGAAAAAATTCAACATACCCTTCAAATTTTTGAAATGGTCCTTCGGGATTTTATAAATGACCCTTAGAAAAAATTAAATGGTCCACCTTTTCTCCAAAACAATCCTTCAAACTTTTTGTGAAGTACCCTTTGGAAATGGAAATGATCTTTTAGAAGAATTGTTTTGACCTTTGAAAAAGTTATTTTAGATAAAATGTCTAAAATAATTCTTTCCTTTAGATTTTTTTCTAAGTTCCCTCTGAAAAGGCAAGTGTCCACGTTCAAGAAAAACAAAATGATCTTTTGAATAAAAGAAAGTGACCCTTCAAAATAATTACAAGTGAACCTTCAGAAGAATGTAAGTGTCCTTCAAAAAACCTATAGTTTTCCTTTAGACTTTTGGAAATGGTCCACTTATCCTCAAATATACCCTTTGGAAAAAATCAAATCTCTTTCTTGGTTTGAAATAGCCCTTTAGGAAAATTAAAGTGCCTTTCAAAAAAGTTACAAGCACCCTTAAGGAAAATTAATTCAAACAAAAAGTCTAAAAGAATTCATGTAAGTAAAAGACTTCAAACAAAAAGTATAAAAGAATTCACCTAAGTAAAAGGCTTCAAACAAAAGTTCTGAAAGAATTCAATAAGGACTTTAGAACAAAATCTTGAAAGAAATATACTTAGCGAAGGACCAAAAAAAATCTTTTGAAGGAATTCATTGGTGAGGAGTTAGCCAAAAGACTAAAGAATAAAGATACTAAAAGGAAAACACTTGGGTTTTTACATGTAATAGACTTCAGCTTTGTATAAGAACACTTCTTGTATACTGGACATGAAACCTGCATACTAGACATGAATAAAGGTATAGACTTAGACACTTTTTTATAAATAGGGGTGCCAAATTTTGTCCTAAAAGGCCAAAATTTGGTCAACAATAACCCTTTTCAATAAGTTAATGATCATTTGGATCCAATAATATTCAAGATTTCTCATTGGCTGAGAGATCCACTAGAAGACAAGGTTTTCTTTTGCATGATGAGTCATGACTAAGCCTATTGGAAAAAAAATCTTTAAGATCTAAAAAAATTAATTATTCCAAATATTTATCTAACCACTATATTTATTTGGTTTGATCCTCCATGCCATCTCCATTTACTTCATTTGAGGGAAAGGTATTTGTTTCCTTGGGCTTGATAAATCCATGATCATATCTACCTTGAGTTATTATAGATACCTATTTTTTGAATTCAAGACTATGTCAAATATTGAGAAACTCCACCATATCTCATTTATGTTTGTATTTGACCCTATTTCAAACTTGATCATAGGTTTACTATAGATTAAAACCAACCTCCTTTATTGGTTTTCATATAGTTATTATGTTGATGTAGATCTAAAGGTTACATGATCTTGTTTCAATAACTAGCTACCCATAGGACATTTGACTTTGTTATTGATTTATATTAGGTTTAAAAAGACATATTTTTGACTGTGAGCATTTACAAGAGCCAATAACTCATTATATTCATACTTATACTGAAACTTTGGAAAATGAGGTCATCAGGTTTTAAATCTTTGACCAAAGGTCCTGAGCTATGCTTTAATGGTGATGGAGACTTATCAATAATAGAGCTTCACCATTAAAAAACTTGAATATATAACCATGTTCACTCAATGGTTTTTTGTTGAGATCCAATGGTGGCATATTCCCATTGAAACATTGCTCCTGATTCAACCTTGATCACATGTTCGACCTCCACTAGAAGTCCCTAGATTCAACTTTTGATTTTAGATGTTGATATTGATCTAGGCCCTCTCATATTATGCCAAGTGTAATTTTTTTATTTAATCCATAATATCCTTCTGACTCTTCAACCTTTTGTGCACTATTGATCTCAATCTGTATGATTAAACATGATGTTAGAAATATGATTTTCATTGATGTCAAAAAGGATATTATGATCATGTCATTGATGTTCATGACTGAACATGGTGATTTGAGGATGTGCAAGGAATCCTATCAGATTGCAAGGATGATTATAATGCTTGTGTGAATTATTTGAATTCATCCTATTCTTCATATTAATCATCTAGACATTTTGGGTCTATGACAGGAAAATATGAGAAGGTAGTTTACTAACATCACCATTACCATGTGTTGATGAGTCTAAGGGAGCTGGTCATATGGCTATGATAAAAATAGTCCCTAGTTGTTATGCACTATATTTGAAGTCATGAAATTAATTTTAGTTGAAGATATGGTGATGTAAAGTTGGCTACTCAGACAAAATCACTAAGTTTCTATACTTAGCCAACTTTACAAAAGGGTTCAAGCAAAACCAAGTAAGCATATTAATGATGTAAAAATTTACACACATGGATGTGTTATAATAAAATGATCACATGGTTTTGTTAATTTTTGTGCCTAATTTATATGTGATAAATCTTAGATCATGTGATATAGCGTGAAAAAATATATGCATGAACAAAGTTGGCCTCCTAGGTATTTTGACAGTGTTTTCCAACACTTAGTCAAATTTACAAGTTGTAAGATAAAACTAAGTAGGAATTTCAATGATGTCATATCTTAAACATATGAAGTATTTAGTAAAAATAGATATATGGATGGAATCCCCTATGTAAGAGGATCTAATGCACTAAATTATAGGTCATGTGACTAAGCACAACAAGAGTTATGTAGGTACAAAGTTAACTTTCCAGGCATATTGAAATGGTCCCCATACTTACTCAAATATACACAAGGTCTTGAAAATTTGTCATGATTTTAAAAAGAAAATTTATGGGAATTTTTAAAGGAAATAGATAGATCTATTATGGGTTTTTCATGAGCATCCTAGACATATGGTAAATAGGTTCAGATGAAGAGTGTTGAGCCCAAAATTAAATTATCTTTGCTCTTGGACATAATAGGGTTTTTGAATTAAACTCTAAGGGTTTAATTCATGGCATTCATGGGATTTATTATTTTTATGTTGACTAGATATAATCAAGACCTAATAGCTTAAGTTATAACTTAAGCCCTTGTCATCATTGTAAAACTAGACCTTTGACTTAGTAATTACCATCTCAAAGTAGTGATCAACAATTTATATTTATTAAGTTTTAAAATTAATATTTCTCCCAGTTTAATCAATGGCTATCACTTAATATTATAATTGAAGATCCAATGATGTACAATAATGTCAATATGTCAAAGGCACCTTCGAGTAAACATGTTAGTGACAAGTGTCACAATCATGAAGCCTACATAGTAAATCAATGAAGTGGTTTAAAGTTAATAAGTCGATGATCAATGTGAGGTTTCTAAGTGTCTCAATAGTAATAACTAACAATAATGCATAGAAGTCATGTGCTAATACCAAGTGTCACATTCTCAAGAGCTAAACAAAGATAAAGATCAAGTTTATCACAAGATCTGATGGTGAGTGGCCTTAATAGGATACATTTATTGATGTTTATTGACATAGTGGAAAATGAAATACTAATAAATTTTTAGAAGATCGATGGAGCGTAATCATTCTAAAGGCTCAGGAATCAATGAGATGAGACCAAATACTCAAGGTTTAATAGCCAAATACAAGTAAAGAGCATGCATCTTTAGAGATCTAATGGCATGTGATAACCCAAATCAAAAGATCTAATGGATGCATTTTAAAGTGATAACATTAAAGTCAGGAAGTTTACAAGGACTAATGGATAGCATAATCCTATCAAAACATGATTGAACATATGTATTTTAAAGTTGATCTATTTAAATAAAGATCATTAGATCATGGCACCAAACTAAAGATCAATGATTGATATTTAATGATATGATCAATCTAGAGGTTAAGTTTAAGAACATGTAAGAACATGCAAGTAAGCCACGAATCATGAAATAGACAATGAATTTGATTTGTATATGATTTGTAAAATTAAGAAATAATACACTTTCATATTTAATTTTGCTTTAAAATAATAATTTTATGTAAATAATTTAAAATTTGACTTAAAAAACAATAATTTTTCAAGAATAAATCAAAAATTTCAAACACACATTTGATAACAGATTTTGTCACAATGGCCTACGTCTCCAAGTCCTTTATTGGTTGATTTATTAATAAAATTCTTGAAAAATACTTACAAACATCTCCAAAATGAAATCTCATCTACTGTAAAATTATTCCTTAGGAGAAAATATTATAAGTCTCCTTTCAAAACATTTCCCAATTCTACCTCTAACTCCCTCTGTAAGATGCACAATCTCTTTAGCTATAGCCTTTAATAATGGTTTCTAAGCTTGGTCATTGATTTCAAATAAAAATTGCCAACACTTTATATATCATTTGATCCCATAGCCCAAGCGGTTGGTCCTTATCATTTTATCCAAAGTTTTGTGGGTTTGAATCCCACCTTCATCATTTTTGGTGGTCATGCAAATCATTTATCCCACATTGGTAAGTGGGGGATGCATGGATGTTTATTTACCATGAAGTTCATGGTGATTAATGCCTTTAGAGTCATATTACATGAAGTGGATGGAATTAATCTTGGGTATGTGGATGGAACATGGATATTAGGGCATGAAATGTGGTATGTGTAGAATGGAACATGGAAAGTATGTGGATTTTGTTGGAAGTTTGATGGTCTTAATAATTAATTAATAATATAGTCAATTAAATAAATATTAAAATTGGACCATAGGGATAAATGGTAAAATAATTAAATGGTGGCAAGTCATGTGGTGGCTTGAAGACCCACCACATGGTCCATTCTCCACTCACCACTTATTGATGTCCAATTGGATAAATGTTTTATCAGTGGTAGGGTCACCCTCTAAGACAAAAGTGGACTCCACTAGCTAAGGTCCCCATATTTATGCTGATTACATTTTTGTCAAAGATGATCTGTATTCACCTATCAAAGATAAAATATAGAAACCCACTATTTTTCTTGCATAAATTCATCACCATGTGTCACAACATGATTGGTTGATTTGACATGCTTGAATTACCCCTATGTCACCTTTTGCCTTATTTGAAATGAAATATTCAAAACATGATATCTTATACAAATATGCTCAAAATCAACCCATTATAATTATGTTTAAAATATCTCAATCATATCTACACCATGACATTGATCAATCCAAAATTTGGTGACTTATTTTTTAGAGTGTATATGGATCCACTTGGATCATTATAATCGATCAAATCTATGTAATAATGCATGTGCATCAAAATTAGAGTCCAACAAATGTTATAAATAGTAATGAGACCAAAAATCATGGTGGTGGTGCATGCGTTCTAGATGTAGGAAACTTATAGTTCAAGAGATAAGAAACTAGGTTTAGAACAGAGCATGATGTGTTAGTAAACTAGTGTGAACACAAATAAGATACAAAACCCTAGATCAATTGATTATATATGTCATCTATAATATAGGAAAAGATGCTAGAGTTATTAGTATTACTATTGAGTAGAGTCAAATAGAGAAAGAGAGGTAGAAAGAAAAAGTTTAATGAAGTGTGTCATATATATATATATATATATATATGTATGTATGTATGTATATATATATATATGTATATGTATATATATGTATATATATATATATATATATATATATGTATGTATATATATATGTGTATATATATACATATATATACATATATATGTGTGTGTGTGTGTGTGTATACATAATATACATATATATATATGTATATATGTATATATATATGTATGTATGTATATAGACACAAAAACATTGAGGTAGAGTGGAAGAAAAGGGAGATGAAGTGAAGAGCATTAGTAGTTACAAACTAAAGTTATAATAGAGAATAGAGACTGGATTCTTTTATGAATTAACATTAGAATTTAAAGTTGTAGATCCATAGTAGATCTCATTGGTTGGTGCCATTAGACAAGCTAAATTGGTGCTCAGTAAGGAAGTGGGGTGCTTCCTTAGAGTTGAATCTCTTAAATCAAGGGATTGGTGTCTCCTAAGGGTTGGTGATTTTAAATGTGTAACCAATGAGGTTTTGACTATTAGTCTGGATTAGAATAGTAGATTCTAGTAGTTATTCTCAACATGGTTTTTCCTAATAGATTTTCCACATATACATCTAATGTCATGTGTATTTGTGTGTGTGTGTGTGTGATATTTGCATATTTGATTTGATCTACATATATCTTTTAATCCTATTTAAAAGTATTTAAAACACTAGTTTTAGTTGATATATTGATTCACCCCCCTCTCAGTATCTATTTGTGCTCCAATAATTGGTATCAGATCCCTAGTTCCTTAAGATAAGCTTAATCAGCTCAAGTAAATCTTAGAATGGTGAACACAAATGGATATTCAAGAACGATCTTCATCAAATAAAGCACCTCTCTTTGATGGATCAAATTATGTATTTTAGAGTATAAGAATGGAAGCATATATATCTTCATTAGGTTTTGATGTATGGATGTCTATTATGAATAGATATACAACTCCTAACATAACTCCTACTGATCAGGCTACCAAGAAAGCATATGAGAACAATGTCACAGCTAAGAATGTTATTATATGTGGATTGTCTAATTCAAAGTTTGTCAAAGTGATGCATTCTCAAAATGCACAAGATATATAAAACAAACTAAAGATCATATATGAAGGGGATGAAAGGGTAAAGTAGACCAAACTACAAACTTACAAAGGCAAGTTAGAAAGCCTTAAAATGAATGAGGAAGAAAAAATTACAGACTATCTCCTCAAAGTGGATGAAATAGTCAATGCAATTAGAGGCCTTAGAGAAGAGATGAAATAATCCACCATTGCCAAAAAGGTCCTAAGATTTTTACAATCAAGGTATGACTCTAAAATCTCTATAATAGAGGAAGCAAGATATCTGAATAAACTCATTATTGATGAGTTGCATGGAACCTTCACCACTTATGAGATGAGAATGGGAGAAGCAGACAATTTCAAGAGAGAAGTTACATTCAAAGTAGCCAAGCAAGTAAAAGCATAAGCATCCTCATCTAGATCTGAGGATAATGATGAATAACAAGCCAACTTTATCATATTATTGAGATTAGGGTTTGGAAAGTACAAAGTTAAGTTACCCTTCAAATGCTTTAACTAAGGTAAAGTAGGACATTTTTTTGCTAAATGCCCTTATAACAAGAAGGATAACACTGCGCAAGAAGAGAATAGTAAAAAGGTGAAACCTCACTATTCAAAGAGGAAGAAATTATTCAAAAACAAGAAAGGTATATACAAAAAAGAAGATAATGATTCAATGGATGATAGTGATGGTTTTGATGATGATCATGACTTTACTTTTGTGGCTAAGGAAAAGGAATTCCTATTCATGACAATAGGTTCAAATTTTGTGGATTAAGAAGAAGTTTAATACTCGATGAAGAAGAAGGAGAAGTGGATCTAGAGTGAGAACTCATCTGTGCTTTATATGAAATTGACAAGATGAGAAAAGAGAGATCAAAACAAAACAAGCTTAGACAAAATAAAATTTAAAAAATGTTTGAAAGTATTGAAAAATGTGTCAAAGTTTGTTAAAGTGATGCATTGTCAAAATGCACAAGATATATAGAAAAAACTAAAGATCATATATGAAGGGGTTGAAAAGGTAAAGTAGACCAAACTAAAAACTTATAAAGGCAAGTTTAAAAGCCTTAAAATGAATGAGGAAGAAAAAATTACACATTATCTCCTTTGAGTGGATGAAATAGTCAATGCAATTAGAGGCCTTAGAGAAGAGATGAAATAATCAACCATTGTCAAAAGGGTCCTAATATCTTTGCCATCAAGGTATGAATCTAAAATCTCTACAATAGAGGAAGAAAGATATATTAATAAACTCATTATTGATGAGTTGCATGGAACCTTCACTACTTATGAGATGAGAATGGGAGAAGCAGACAATTTTAAGAGAGAAGTTACATTCAATGTAGCCAAGCAAGTAAAAGCAGAAGCATCCTCATATCATTCTGAGGATAATGATGAATAAGAAGCTAACATTATTAAAATATTGATATTAGGGTTTGGAAATTACAAAGGTAAGTTAACCTTCAAATGCTTTAACTATGGCAAAGTAGGACATTTTTTTTCTAAATGCCCTTATAACAAGAAGGATAACATTGAACAAGAAGAGAATAGTAAAAAGGTGAAACCTCACTATTCCAAGAAGAAGAAATTATTCAAAAACAAGAAAGGCCTATACAAAAAAGAAGATAATGATTCAATGGATGATAGTGATGGTTTTGATGATGATCATGAATGTACTTTTGTGGCTAAGGAAAAGGAATTCCTATTCATGATAATAGGTTCAAATTTTGTGGATTAAGAAGAAGTTGATTACTCGATGATGAAGAATGAGAAGTGGATCTAGAGTGTGAACTCATCTATGCTTTATATGAAATCGACAAGATGAGAAAAGAGAGATCAAAACAAAACAAGCTTGGATAAAATAAAATTGAAAAAATGTCTAAAAGTCTTGAAAAATGCATCAAAGTTTGCTAAAGCGATGCATTCTCAAAATGCACAAGATATATAGAAAAAACTAAAGATCATATATGAAGGGGATGAAAAGGTATATTAAACCTAACTACAAACTTACAAAGTCATGTTTGAGAGCCTTAAAATGAATGAGGAGGAAAAAATTACAGACTATCTCCTCAAAGTGGATGAAATAGTCAATGCAATTAGAGGCCTTAGAGAAGAGATGAAATAATTAACCATTGTCAAAAATGTCCTAAGATCTTTGCCATCAAGGTATGACTCTAAAGTCTCTACAATAAAGGAAGCAAGATATCTTAATAAACTCATTATTGATGAGTTGCATGGAACCTTCACTACTTCTGAGATGAGAACGAGAGAAGCAGACAATTTTAAGAGAGAAGTTGCATTCAAAGTAGCCAAGCAAGTAAAATTAGAAGCATCATCATCTAGATCTAAGGATAATGATGAATAAGAAGCCAACTTTATTAGAATATTGATATTAGGGTTTGGAAAGTACAAAGGTAAGTTACCCTTCAAATGCTTTAACTACAGTAAAGTAAGACATTTTTTTGCTAAATACCCTTATAACAAGAAGGATAACACTGAGAAAGAAGAGAATAGTAAAAAGGTGAAACCTCACTATTCCAAGAAGAAGAAATTCTTCAAAAACAAGAAAGATCTATACAAAAAAAAGACAATGATTCAATGGATGATAGTGATGTTTTGATGATGATCATGAATGTACTTTTGTGGCTAAGGAAAAAGAATTCCTATTCATGACAAGAAGTTAAAATTTTGTGGATTAAGAAGAATTTGAATACACGATAAAGAAGAAGGAGAAGTGGATCTAGAGTGTGAACCCATTTGTGCTATAGAGGAAATTGACAAGATGAGAAAAGAGAGATCAAAACAAAAAAATCTTGGACAAAATATAATTGAAAAATGTCCAAAAGTCTTGAAAAATGTGTCAAAGTTTATCAAAGTGATGCATTGTCAAAATGCACAAGATATATAGAACAAACTAAAGATCATATATGAAGGGGATGAAAAGGTAAAGTAGACAAAACTATAAACTTACAAAAGCAAGTTTGAAAGCCTTAAAATGAATGAAGAAGAAAAAATTATAGAATATCTCCTCAAAGTGCATGAAATAGTCAATGCAATTAGAGGCCTTAGAGAAGAGATGAAATAATCAACCATTTTCAAAAAGGTTCTAAGATCTTTTCCATCAAGGTATGACTCTAAAATCTCTACAATAGAAGAAGCAAGATATTTGAATAAACTCATTATTTATGAGTTGCATGGAACCTTCACTACTTATGAGATGAGAATGGGAGAAGCAGACAATTTTAAGAGAGAAGTTGCATTCAAAGAAGCCAAGCAAGTAAAAGCAGAAGCATCCTCATCTATATCTAAGGATAATGATGAATAATAAGCCAACTTTATTAGAGTATTGATATTAGGGTTTGGAAAGTACAAAGGTAAGTTACCCTTCAAATGCTTTAACTATGGTAAATTAGGACATTTTTTTGCTAAATGCCCTTATAATAAGAAGGATAACACTGAGCAAGAAGAGAATAGTAAAAATGTCAAACCTCACTATTCCAAGAAGAAGAAATTCTTCGAAAACAAGAAAGGTCTATACAAAAAAGAAGATAATGATTCAATGGATGATAGTGATGGTTTTGATGATGATCATGAATGTACTTTTGTGGCTAAGGAAAAGGAATTCCTATTCATGACAATAGGTTCAAATTTTGTGGATTAAGAAGAAGTTGAATACTCGATGAATAAAAAGGAGAAATGGATCTTGAGTGTGAACTCATCTGTGGTTTATAAGAAATTGACAAGATGAGAAAAGAGAGATCAAAACAAAACAAGCTTGGATAAAATAAAATTGAAAAAATGTCCAAAAGTCTTGAAAAATTTGTCAAAGTTTGTTAAAGTGATGCATTTTCAAAATGCATAAGATATATATAAGAAAATAAAGATCATATATGAAGGGGATGAAAAGGTAAAGTAGACCAAACTACAAACTTACAAAGGAAAGTTTGAAAGCCTTAAAATGAATGAGGAAGAAAAAATTACAGACTATCTCCTCAAAGTGGATGAAATAGTCAATGCAATTGGAGGCCTTAGAGAAGAGATGAAATAATCAACCATTGTCAAAAAGTTCCTAAGATGTTTGCCATCAAGGTATGACTCTAAAATCTCTACAATATAGGAAGCAAGATATCTGAACAAACTCATTATTAATGAGTTGCATGGAACCTTCACTACTTATGAGATGAGAATGGGAGAAGCAGACAATTTCAAGAGAGAAGTTGCATTCAGAGTAGCCAAGAAAGTAAAAGTAGAAGTATCCTCATCTAGATCTGAGGATAATGATGAATAAGAAGCCAACTTTATCAGAATATTGATATTAGGGTTTGGAAAGTACAAAGGTAAGTTACCCTTCAAATGCTTTAACTATGGTAAAGTAGGACATTTTTTTGCTATATTCCCTTATAACAAGAAATATAACACTGAGAAAGAAGAGAATAGTAAAAAGGTGAATCCTCACTATTCCAAGAAGAAGAAATTCTTCTAAAACAAGAAAGGTCTATAAAAAAAAGAAGATAATGATTCAATGGATGATAGTGATGGTTTTGATGATGATCATGAATGTACTTTTGTGGCTAAGGAAAAGGAATTCCTATTCATGACAATATGTTCAAATTTTGTGGATTAAGAAGAAGTTGAATACTCGATGAAGAAGAAGGAGAAGTTGATCTAGAGTGTGAACTCATATATGCTTTAGAGGAAATTGACAAGTTGAGAAAAGAGAGATTAAAAAAAAAAAATCTTGGACAAAATAAAATTGTAAAAATGTCCAAAAGTCTTGAAAAATGTGTCAAAGTTTGTCAAAGTGATGCATTGTCAGAATGCACAAGATATATAGAACAAACTAAAGATCATATATGAAGGGGATGAAAAGGTAAAGTATACCAAACTACAAACTTACAAAGGAAAGTTTGAAAGCCTTCAAATGAATGAGGAAGAAAAAATTACAAACTATCTCCTCAAAGTGGATGAAATAGTCAATGCAATTAGAGGCCTCAGAGAAGAGATGAAATAATCAACCATTGTCAGAAAGGTCCTAAGATCTTTGCCATCAAGGTATGTCTCTAAAATCTCTACAATATAGGAAGCACGATATCTGAACAAACTCATTATTAATGAGTTACATGGAACCTTCACACTTATGAGATGAGAATGGGAGAAGCAGACAATTTCAAGAGAGAAGTTGCATTCAGAGTAGCCAAGAAAGTAAAAGTAGAAGTATCCTCATCTAGATCTGAGGATAATGATGAATAAGAAGCCAACTTTATCATAATATTGAGATTAGGGTTTGGAAAGTACAAAGGTAAGTTACCATTCAAATGCTTTAACTATGGTAAAGTAGAACATTTTTTTGCTAAATGACCTTATAACAAGAAGGATAACACTGAGCAAGAAGAGAATAGTAAAAAGGTGAAACCTCACTATTCCAAGAAGAAGAAATTCTTCAAAAACAAGAAAGGTCTATACAAAAAAGAAGATAATGATTCAATGGATGATAGTGATAGTTTTGTCTTCAAAAACAAGAAAGGTCTATACAAAAAAAGAAGAGAATGATTCAATGGATGATAGTGATGGTTTTGATGATGATCATGATTGTAATTTTATGGCTAAGGAAAAGGAATTCCTATTCATGATAATAGGTTCAAATTTTGTGGATTAAGAAGATAAAGCCAACTTTATTAGAGGAAGAAAGATTTCTGAATAAACTCATTATTGATGAGTTGCATGGAACCTTCATTACTTATGAGATGAGAATGGCAGAAGCAGATAATTTTAAGAGAGAAATTGCATTCAAAGTAGCCAAGCAAGTAAAAGTAGAAGCATCCTCATCTAGATCTAAGGATAATGATGAATAAGAAGCCAACTTTATCAGAATATTGATATTAGGGTTTGGAAAGTACAAAGGTAAGTTACCCTTCGAAGGCTTTAACTATGGTAAAGTAGGACATTTTTTTGCTAAATTCCCTTATAACAAGAAGTATAACACTGAGCAAGAAGAGAATAGTAAAAAGGTGAAACCTCACTATTCCAAGAAGAAGAAATTCTTCAAAAACAAGAAAGGTTTATACAAAAAATAAGATAATGATTCAATGGATGATAGTGATGGTTTTGATGATGATCATGAATTTACTTTTGTGGCTAAGAAAAAGGAATTCCTATTCATGACAATAGGTTCAAATTTTGTGGATTAAGAAGAATTTGAATACTCGATGAAGAAGAAGGACAAGTGGATCTAGAGTGTGAACTCATCTATGCTTTAGAGGAAATTGATAAGATGAGAAAAGAGAGATCAAAACAAAAGAATCTTGAACAAAATAAAATTGAAAAAATGTCCAAAAGTCTTGAAAAATGTGTCAAAGTTTGTCAAAGTGATGCATTGTTAGAATGCACAAGATATATAGAACAAACTAAAGATCATATATGAAGGAGATGAAAAGCTAAAGTAGACCAAACTACAAACTTACAAAGGCAAGTTTGAAATCCTTCAAATGAATGAGGAAGAAAAAATTACAGACTATCTCCTCAAAGTGGATGAAATAGTCAATGCAATTAGAGGCCTTAATGAAGAGATGAAATAATCAACCATTGTTAAAAAGGTCCTAGGATCTTTTCCATCAAGTTATGTCTCTAAAATATCTACAATAGAGGAAGCAAGATATCTGAATAGACTCATTATTAATGAGTTGCATGGAACCTTCACTACTTATGAGATGAGAATGGGAGAAGCAGACAATTTCAAGAGAGAAGTTGCATTCAGAGTAGCCAAGAAAGTAAAAGTAGAAGTATCCTCATCTAGACCTAAGGATAATGATGAATAAGAAGCCAACTTTATCATAATATTGAGATTAGGGTTTGGAAAGTACAAAGGTAAGTTACCCTTCAAATGCTTTAACTATGGTAAAGTAGGACATTTTTTTGCTAAATGACCTTATAACAAGAAGGATAACACTGATCAAGAAGAGAATAGTAAAAAGGTGAAACCTCACTATTCTAAGAAGAAGAAGAACCAGACAATTTCAAGAGAGAAGTTGCATTCAAAGTAGCCAAGAAAGTAAAAGTAGAAGTATCCTCATCTAGATTTGAGGATAATGATGAATAAGAAGCCAACTTTATCATAATATTGAGATTAGGGTTGGGAAAATACAAAGGTAAGTTACCCTTCAAATGCTTTAACTATGGTAAAGTAGGACATTTTTTTGCTAAATGACCTTATAACAATAAGGATAACACTGAGCAAGAAGAGAATAGTAAAAAGGTGAAACCTCACTATTCCAAGAAGAAGAAATTCTTCAAAAACAAGAAAGGTCTATACAAAAAAGAAGATAATGATTCAATGGATGATAGTGATGGTTTTGATGATGATCATGATTGTAATTCTATGGCTAAGGAAAAGGAATTCCTATTCATGATAATAGGCTCAAATTTTGTGGATTAAGAAGAAGTTTAATACTCGATGAAGAAGAAGGAAAAGTGGATCTAGATTGTGAACTCATCTGTGCTTTAGAGGAAATTGACAAGATGAGAAAAGAGAGATCAAAACAAAAGAAGTTTGGACAAAATAAAATTGAATTTTTTTGTAAAAGTCTTGAAAAATGTGATTATATGGTGGTTAGCCTAAAGACACAAGTTGAAGCATCTAAAATAATAGAAGATGTAGTCAAACTTGAACTACAATCTAAATCTAAAGAGTCTATGAAGTTATAAGAAGAGATAGTGGCTTTGAGAAAAGAGCTTGAGAAAGCTAAAGGACAACTAGACAAAAGTCTAAATTTGATAGGAGTATCAAACAATCTTGATGAATTTATCAACTCTCCAAAGCCTTCAAAAGATAGATCAGGTCTTGGTTATGAAAAAGGAAAAAGTTCCATAATGAGTACATCTACTAACCTATATGATAACTTCAAAGTAGAAGGAGAATTAGGTGTAAAGAAAGAGAAAGATTGTAAGGATATAAAGACAAACTCAAACATAGATGATGTGAAGAAATCTAAAGGAGAAAATAACCCTGAAGAAAAGAAGAAGATAAAGGTAGTTATTGCAGATGGATACACGAAAGTGAGAGACTTGAAGAATCTAGAGTTTAGAAGAGTTCCTCATGCTACTCAAATAAATGCTATGGCTAGGTATTCCACATCTTTTTATGGTTTTTTTTATACATATAATTACTTTGGTTATAGGGTTATTGATTGTATATTTTTACTTAAAAGGAGAAACAATTTTGTAAGTAAAAATTCATTTCCTCCCTTGTTAGATACAAATGTAATATGCTATAATTGCAATTATTTTGGTCACATAGATAAACAATGTAGAGCAAAATTTGTAAGACAAAGAAAAAAAGGCATGCCTCCCAATGTGAGTGAAGGTTCACAAGTCTTTGAAAAGGAGAAAAAGAAGCCATATAAGAAATACAAGGAAGTGTGGAAAGTGAAATATCAATTTATGATTGCTCAAACTACACTCCATGCTAAGGAATAGAATTTATGGGTGATAAATGGTGGTTTCTCAAAACATATGACTAGTTACAAGAGAAATTTTATCAAATTAAGAAAATGTAAGGAAAGATTAGTCATCTTGGGAGATAACACTATAGTAAAGATCAGAGGTAAAGGGACCTTAAACATAGATGGAAAACTGCCTACACATGATGTCCTTTATGTTAAAGGATTGAAGTATAATCTACTAAGTGTCATCTAAATGTGTGATAATGGATATAAGTTCACATTTAATTTATAAGGATGCAAGTTAAAGAGATCTATAATACTAGTTGTAGAAGGGAAAAGGAATGAAAGTAAAATCTATAATCTTGTTAAAGTGAATGATAATAGCTACCTGATAAGAAAGATTGACGAGAGTTGGTTATGGCATAGAAGAATAGGCCATGTTAACTTTGATAACCTACTCATAGTAAGCACAAATAAGTGTGTTAGACACATTCCCAAGATAACCAAACCTATAAACACTACTTGTAAGGAATGTCAACTAAGCAAGCATATAAGGGTAAGATTTCAAACAAAGGAGTATGCAACTATAAAGCCTCTAGAATTAGTTTATACTAATCTCTATGGTCCTGCTAAGACAAAAGGATTTAAAGGAGAGAGATACTTCATTTTATTTGTATATGATTACTCAAGAATGATATGGGTAACCTTTTTAAAGGACAAGTCATGGGTATTTGAGAGATTCAAGATCTTTAGAGCTATGGTACAAAATGAGATTGAATGAAAAATGAAATGCTTAATATCTAATAAAGGTGTAGAATTCACCTCAAATTAGTTCATAGAGTATTTTGAGAAGCATGGAATCAAAAGACATTACTCTGTAGTAAAGATTCCATAGCATAATGGAGTTGTTGAAAGAAAAAATAGGACAATCTAGGAGATGGCTAGAACAATGTTAAAAGAGGCCAGGTTATCTAATGGATACTGGAGAAAAGCAGTCCAAATAGAAGTATATATCTTATATAGAGTTCAAATAAGGGTAAATATTGACAAAACTCCATATGAACTATGGGATGAAAAGCCTACCTCTGTTAAGTACTTTAGAGTGTTTGGAAGCAAATTCTACATTAGGAGAAAGGAGGACAAATTGGGAAGCTTTGAGTCAAGATGTGATGAAGGAATATTTATTGGTTATTCCACTAAAAAAAGCCCACATATGTTACAACAAAAGGCTACACAAGATTTTAGAGAGAATTAATGTCAAATTTGAAGAAGGATTGAAATATGTTGAACCTAAAAAGGAAATTAGTATTGAAGAATTAGATCTTGAAGAAGAAGAAAATAATGAAGAGGTTAAGGAAATGAATGAAAAAGAACCTCAAAGATTTATTCAAAAGGATCATCCTAAAGAGAATATAATTGGAAATAAGAATGAAGAATTTTAGACAAGAAGAAGAGTTGGAATGAATAAAGAGCAAGTAAGTTTTGCTCTAATGTCTGAAATTGAGCCTAAGAGCTATGTTGAAGCCAATAAGGATGAGAATTGGCTAAAAGCCATGGAAGAAGAACTGGGGCAAATTTAAAAGAATAAAACTTGGCAATTAGTTCCAAGACCTTCAAACAAGAATGTAATAAGGACAAAGTGGGTCTTTAGAAATAAGCTCAATGAGAATGGAACTTTTATAAGGAATAAGGCAAGATTTGTGTGCAAAGGATATGCACAAGTTGACGGCATAGATTTTGAGGAAACATTTACTCTAGTTTCTAGATTGGAAGCCATAAGATTGTTTCTAGCATTCTCAATCTATAATAAATTCAAAGTTAATTAAAGGGATGTTAAGTTAGCTTACTTGAATAGGAACCTAGAAAAGGAAGTCTACATAGAACAACTTGAAGGTTTTCATCTATCAAAGGAAGAATATAATGTGTGCAGATTAAAGAAAGCTCTTTATGGTCTAAAAAATGAGCCTAGAGAATGGTATTCAAGATTGAACTAGTACCTACAAAAAGAAGGCTTCAACAAAGGATGTGCATATATCAATCTATAGTTCAAATGTGCAAAGAATTTTATACACAAATTCAAATTGAATTTGAGATATCTATGCTTGGAGAAATTTATTTCTTCCTTGGTCTACAAATATCACAAACTGATGAAGGGATATACATATCTCAAACTAAGTATGTAAAGGAAATGCTTAAGAAGTTTAGAAAGGAAGGTATAAAACTAGTTAGTACTCCCATCATAACTAGATGCAAGATGAGAAAAGAGGATGAGTCCTTTGATACAAATTAGAATATATATATAGATCAATGATAGGTAGCTTGTAATACATAACCAAATCAAGACTAGATATCATGCAAATAGTTTGCATGGTTGCAAGATTTTAGGATTCTCTTAAAGAATCACATGTCAATGTAGTCAAAATGATCTTTAGATACATCAAGATCATAATTGACAATGGACTATGGTATCCTAAAAGTGAATATTTCACTTTGACAACATATACAAATGTTGATTGGGTAGGAAGTGTCAATGATAGAACAAGCACTAGTTTTTTACGTAGTGCATTGCACCAAGGGTAGGAAGCTGAGCTCCTACCTTTCCACATGCAACAATGGAAACTCCCCTCTCACTTGTGGGACCGGTGAAGTAGAGGGGAGAGTCTCTAGATAAGGGCTAGCTCCCGCTAATGTATCATTTAGGCCCTATTTTTGCCTACTGCTAACAAAAAAATGTAAAAAAGTGGGGTGAAAAAGGAGAGAGAGATGCCAAAAATAGAACCTAAGCCTAAAAAAAAAGGGTGATACACTAGAAAATGTTGACCCACTCAGCCCAAACATACACTTTTCACCAAAAAGAAATGCCCATACACTTCATCTGATGTGGGAAACTCTTCTATTTTATTGAGTCAGGGGTCCGTAAAGATACAGGGAGGAAGGAACTAGCAAAGGTGTTCTAAGACACACTTTAACAGCCTATTCACATGCGCCTATATTCTTACTATAGACACTTCTGGTAGACCTGCAAAAAAAAGACTTCACAATGCATAGGACATGCTATAATTGATCTGTGAAAAGCATGAAAGACAATGACTTAACACAAAAGAAGAGCATAGACATATACTTTAAAGTGCAAGTCTAGATAGAAGTGAAAATGCTAAGTCCTGATTCAAGGTAAAATCTGGCAGAGCTCTGCCTTACAAGCCCCGAGAGATTTTTGGGTAGAGTTTTGCCTTAAGGCTGAGAGAATGGATCCTTCTCAAATGAGAATTTTTACAATATATAGCAAGAGGAAGAGAACTTAGCACTTATTTTGAAAAGAGTTTGATGCCCTTTGATGAGCTGGCCCATGTGCACTGAAAACATCAGAAAGAGGAAGTCACTGTTACTGATGTCATTCTTCTAGAAGAGGCCTGCAAACAGACTATGGTTTATCCCCTTAGGCCATTCCATTTACTGTTCATGCCATTTAGTGATCAGATGGTAATAAAATGCCTCCCCTTTTCCACTTAGACAATCTATCTCTTCCTACACCTTATCTTATCCTTGTTTTGTCTCATTCTGCTCCTTCAACCCTCAGGGGCGATCTTCTGGCAGGTCGCTATGTTCCTTGGGCTCTTTTCATGGTTGGCACTTAGGTAATTAAAAATCAAATGGCTATTTCACTATGTTAAATTTAACGTTCACACATCCGTCACCTTGAAACTAAATACCCAATGGCTAGTTTGTCTCCTTAAAATTGATGGCTTTCGGGACGTCACCATCCTTGGCAAAATCTATCGGGTCTTTTTTGCAGGATTCTTTTCTGCTTCATGGGATTTTGTTTCATAGGTCTTTTGCTTTGGGATTTTTCCCATGGACAAAAAGTCCATAAGAATTGGCTGCTTTGAATTTTTGAGAACAATCCTTCTCTTTGGTGAGAGCCCTCCATAAGGGCACATACCCTTCGGGCAGGCTTCTTACTTCAGGCTTTTTTACTACAGCCTTCCTATGAATTTCTTTAGACTTTTTGTCTAAAGGAATTATGACTTAAACAAAATTCCAAAAAATTTACCCCTTCAATTTCCTTTGAAAAGTTTCTTTCCCTTCTCAAGGGATCCTGCCCTTTGGCTTTGGGATGCCCCATTGAAACAAGCTATTGAACCAACCCATTGAACCAAAAATGGTTCAACGGTTCAACAGTTCAACACTGTGCACCAAGCCCTTTAAAACAAGCCCTTTGAACCATCTGATGAACTGAGTGATTGAACCAATTGTTGAATCCATCGATTGAACCAAGCGATGAACCAAGTGGTTGAACCAAATGTTGAACCCACCACTTGAACTTTGTGTTGAACCAATGCATTGAACCCATCAATTGAACCAAGCGATGAACCCATCAATTGAACCAAGCGATGAACCCACCAATTGAACCAAGCGATTGAACTAGGCATTGAACTATCACATTGAACTAGTGTGTGGAACTTGAAGCTGCTTAAACCTAAACATTGAAATAATGATTGAACCAAGTGATGAACCAAGGCTGATTGAACCAAGGACAATTGAACCAAGGCATTGAACTAGTTTAATGGTTCAACACTACCAACCTTCCTTTTAAAATTCTTTAAACAAGAGCCCGAAGAAGCCTTGTAAAACCCAACATTCTCTGAAACTAATTCTTCATGTGCCAAAAGACTAACCCTATAGAGTCTGTAGATATGGACTTGCAAAGTCCATAGATTTAGACCTGTAGAGTCTATGGAAAACCTATAGAGTCCATATAAATGGACTTGCAGAGTCTGTAAAAATTCCTAGACTTGTGCAAAATCAAAAAATAAAATGGCCAAAATAACAGGGGAAGAAGGGGACCAATTTTTGGCCTATTGGGCAAAAAATGGTCAACACTAGTGATGGTGCATTTTTCCTTGGAAATTGACTTGTTTCATAACTGAGAAAAAATCAAGAGTCAGTTACTCTTTCTATAGAAGGAAAGTATGTACCAATAGTGGCATGTTGCACTCAAGTCTTTTGAATGAAGCAAACTCTAAAAGACATCAAGGTAGAGTACAAGTCACTTATCTCTATTCTTTGTGATAATTCAAGTGCTATTAATATATCAAGGAATCTATTGATGTATTCTAGAGCCAAGCACATATTAATCAAGTATCACTTATAAATAGAGAGGGTTGTAGATAAAGAGGTCATAATGGAGTATGTGCCAACTCAGGATCAAATTGTAGATATATTCACCAAACCTCTTCCTAAGGAACAATTTGAGTATCTAAAATAGAATTTGGGTGTGGTATCTTCTAAATCACATCACTAGATCCTAGTGATAGAGTATGAGTCTAGGAAGAGTCTCATAGAAGCTATGTTAATCCCTAGAAGAAGAGAGAGAAAAGGCAACTCAGGTATGCATAATTTTGAAAAGTTATAATGAGTTGATGATTAAAAATTCTTGGACAAAGTATTTTATTTGATAAAGGGGGAGAAACATTTGGACAAATAGTCAGAAAGAGTCCCTTTGCCATTGATGTAAAAGGGGGTGAAAAAGAGCAAATGCTCTCTATAAAAGTTTAGATAAAAAGTGCAAATGTTAAAGAAATAGAGCAAGTGTCCAAGTTGAGTATTAGGAAAATGTGCCATTTACTAAGGGGGAGAAAGTTTGGTATAACTATTTTTAGTTCATACTCATTAAAAGCCAATGAAAGCATATTAGAAGATTAGAGCATTTAGTTTGCCATCAATGACAAAGGGGGATATTATTAGAAATATGATTTTCATTGATGTTAAAAGGGACATTATGAGCATGTCATTGATGTTCAAGACTAAATATGGTGATTTAAGGATGTGTAAGGAATCCTATCAAAGGTCAAGGATGATTGGAATGTTTGTGTGCATGAGTATAATTCATTTGGTTCATCATATTTATCATCTAGACATTTTGGGTCTATGATAGGAATATCTGAGAAGGTAATTTGTTGACATTACATTGCCACGTATGGACAAGTCTAGGGGAGTTGGTCATATGGTTGTGATCACATTAGTCCCTAGCTATTATGCTCTATATTTGAAGTCATGCAATGAAGCAAAATTTAAGATATGGGGATGAAAATTTGGCTACTCAGACAAAATCACTAAGTTTCTATACATAGGTAAATTTGTAAAAAGGTTCAAGTGAAACCAAGTAAGCATATTGATGAGGTCAGCATTTGCACACATATATATGTCAAGATAAAATGATCACATGGGTTTTTTCATTTTTTTACCTAGTTTCTACATGTGATGTATCATGACAAAATATATGCATAAGCAAAGTTGGGATCCTAAACATTTTGATAGTGTTTTCCAACACAATCAAATTTAGTTGTAAGATAAAGATAATTAAGCATTTTTATGATTTAATATCTTAAATTTATTAAGGATTTAAGATAAAATGGATATATGAATGGAATATATTATGTAAGAGGATCTTATGCACTAAATTGTAGGTCATGCAACTAAGTGAAACAAGAGTTATGCAAATGCAAAATTAGCCTTCTAGGCATATTGAAATTGTCCCCATACTTAGTCAAATCTGCACAAGGTCTTACAAAGTTGTCATGCTTTTAAAAATACCATTTATGGGAATTTTTAAAGAAAATAAATAAAATATCTATTATGGTTTTTTCATGAGCATCCTAGACATATGGTCAGCAAGTTTAGATGCAGAGTGTTGAGTTTGGAATTGAATTATATTTGCTCTCAGACATGATAGGATTTCTCAGTTAAACCCTAAGGGTTTAATTCATGGCATTCATAGGATTTTCTATTTTGATTT